>JAFBJT010107867.1:45939-58004 GCA_016785325.1 Chascanopsetta lugubris | reverse complement strand
ACAGAGGGGGCTGCAACGCGCTAAAGAGAAGCTCCGTGATTTAATTGGCCGACGGGATGGGATCGAGAGTGAGCGGATTGGCCGCAGAAGTAAGGTGAGGAGGGTTGGACTGGACTGAAGGAGTAGTCTGTTGTTGTATGACGGGTGGGGGGGGGGGGGCCATTACTATGATCAATTCCCCGAAGGAGTAGTCTGTTGTTGTATGACGGGTGGGGGGGGGGGGTCCATTACTATGATCAATTCCCCTTTGGCATTGTTTCTCTTGCTTTGCCGTCCCCCAGTGGAAGAACGTCAAAAAGCCAGAGGATGGTAAACAAAGACACAGCGGCTGCTTAAACACACCGCTGGCTGACGGCTGCCGCTTGATGCCATGTTGTGTATGAAGATACATTTGCAATAAGGGTCGCAACGGGACTATTATGATGTCTCTATTCAATCTTCAAAGACAACAGCGCTGTCATGTTGTCATTATTTCTTGCTTCAAAGTTGTCTTCAGCAAGTACATGCATTTCTTTTAATGCTCATCTCTTCACATTGTACAGCACCTACTGTCAGCTGCTTAGAAATATTCACATTTTCCTGTGAAGCACAGTTGGACCTTGAATCTGCGAAGGATGAGAAAAATGCATTGTCTCTGCATCTCTCTGATAACAATACACCATTAAACATTGGCCATGAAAGGACCAGATACAGTAAAAGCTTTGGAGGTATTGTGCAGGCCTATTAGTCAAGGCCAGCGTATTCTCCATCTGAATGGAAAAGAGAAACAAAGCATTCCAACATCTGGGTCAGAGAGATGCGCCGTAATAACAAGAATGAGTCACTGTCAGATGTGACTAAAGCAACAAGTCAGGGACATCTATTGAGATGTACAATGTAATTTGACACATCTGAGTTTTTCTTTTTTTTTTTTAATTACCCCCAGGACTTGAACAGTCATCTGGTTCTCGCTGTCCCACAAAAGTTACATTTCACTCTGTTCATTTCTCGGGTGCATCGATCAAAACCGAAAGAACTATTTTGCTACCGCATTTCGCCGCCACCTCTCTTCACAATCCGCCATGGGTTATATCCAATAGTGCTGGTGTGGTGATTCACTGACTGCCTCATATGAACAGATAAATCCCTGACAGTATATTTGTTGTAATCCTCGGATCATGATCTCGTCTCTCCTCGGACCTCTGGCACCACTGGTCTGTGTTTGAGTAATGGTGGGTGTGATTTGTGCAGCCCAGAAACACCAGAGGAGAGGAGTGTTGCGCTACCTAACAGACCCACGGAGCTTTGTGCGTGGATGTATATCACCGGGTGTTACGCAGACGCCCCACAGCACTTACTTTGAACTGCAGGAAAATCCACTCCGCAAGGTTGTTTGGATCTCTCCACCTTCACCTTTTCCTCACGCACTTTCTTAAACGGCTGCGTTGCTTTCTTCAACACAAGTGCAAGTGTACCCAGTCATTTGAGGAAACTTTCTTAAAGGGGTCATCTGTGAAAAATCATTTGTTTGAGTCATTTTGTGTCAAAGGTGTGTTTGAAAAGCAAGTTTACGTGTGTTTGCAAGAAGTATTTGAACTGCTCTCTCAATCTCTGGCTGTATAACCGGAGAATGTGACCGAGTCACGTGTAGCCGTCTCGGCCAATGGTCTTCATGCTCTCACGGTGAGGCCGTTTACGTGACGGAAGAAATCAGATAATTGGGAATAAGCAGATAACCGGGTTTACATGCACCGAGGAATCGAAGTATCCAGAAATCCAGATTTGTTGCTCTGATTGCTCACACTCCAATATCTACAGTTATCTGATTAAGGAGATGGGAGTATGCTGTTTTCAAGACCACTTGAATAATCAGATAACTCAAATAATCAGATAATGACCGGAGTTTCATGGAGACGGGCTCGGTGATGCAGCGCCATGTGACTCAGAGCGTCACTTTACACAGAGCATGAAGGCCAGTGGTCGGGCAGACCTGGGAGAGGAGAGGGGCGGGGCTGATCGACAGCTCACGGAGAAGCTCGGCGACACGCCCCCCCTCTTTCACGTCGTGATTTCTGGCGAGAGCCCAAACAGGCCGCAGAGACCTGGAATATTAGCCTATTTGCAGGTCATTTCAAACACACTTAGGACCTCTCTGAGGCATTGCAAATGAGTGATAAGTACCATAATATGACTCCCTTAACTAGTAGTAAATTGCTTGTTTCAACGTGATGAATACCATCTGTTCACGGGTGTAATTTACGCCCACAAACTGTTGATTCCGCTTCCTCTTGTGGGGGAAGTTGAATGTACAAAAATGTTATCCAAAAGACAATCTTCGTACTGCACAGAGACACAAGACGTCAGCAGAAGGAAACACAAGACCGACACGGTAAGCCGTCACATGAAAACAGATAGGAAATAGTAATTGGCTGCAAAAAAAAAAGTAATCAGAGCAGCAGCTGGCACAGATGAAGTGACAGAATGATTTAGAGATAAGATTTGTTCCATGCTGCTCCTGACTGAGGACCTGTGGCGGTCACGTGAACGTACAGTCACACAGACGCTACGATGATACTGTGCAGGGGCTGTTACAAAAGCTTCGAGTCTGTGACTGTGGGATGTCGCCCTGGACTGTGACCTGCATGAGAACCCAGACATACGCGAGTCAACAGGAAGTGTATTCATTCCCATGGCAACCTCTGTGATCTTGGATGTGCTGGGAAACTCCCCCTCTCTGGTGTGATTCAGGCTGCCCCCACAAACTGAATCAGCACAGTGTTACTTCTGATGTGGATTTTGAAAGTTACACATTAGCTATGGAGGTATGTCTTTAAACGCGGTTGAGGTTGAGAATTGTCAAACTGTCACTGTGCCGTGAAGGGTTGAAAATTATTTTTCAACATAAAGGTGATGAATTGAAGTTGAGTGGTACAGATACACACAGATAAACAGATAGATAGATAGATAGATAGATCGATAGTGACATTTGAAATTGTGCATATTTGAGGGCGTGGCATCTTGACTGACACCTGGGCGGGACTGCGGGTGATGCGATGACCCACAGCTCTGTGTGTGCTCTGTGTCTTTGCCCATTTTTGGATGAACCAGGAATAATAGGCAGAGTTGGGCATCAACAAGATGGCAACGAGTGACTCGCCCACAATTTGCTTCAAAAGCAGTCCCAGTCTGTGGCCATGACTCACAGTATAGCTCATTCTACCTCTCCGTGCTTCACTTTTTTCTTTGCTATTGTCTTGAGTGAATCATAATCACTTCCTCTTCTACTTTTCCGAGTAAAAGCCTTGAGTGCATTCTTTTAATAATCAGAGGTTGCTCAGGTGAATACAGCACAGTCTGTCTGTGTTTACTTTGTAGACATACATAAATATGTATTATTCATGGAAATTAGCAATCATACCAGGGACCACTCTGTGGATGACCAAGACCCAAGACACAACACCGAACTGCGCCACAAGCCGATCAGCAGTTCTCAGAGGGCCCTTCATTAAGAACCTTTAACCTGGCCCGTTACCAGAGTTTTGATGCAGGGTTTCGACCAATCATTCATTAAAAAATGGCCGTTTTATGCAGTTAAAGGTGCAGTGTGTAAGATTTCGGTCATTTTAGTCACTTCTTAAAAATTCCAAAACAATTACTTCCTGATATTTCAATGAATTCATCATCACCTAAATGATTTATTTTTTTCCAAATTATCCTTCGATGAGCCCATTAATGTATGTTTATATGAGGAGCGTGTCCTCCCTATGGGGGCCGCCATGTTTTTACAGTAGTCCGGAGTGGACATACTAAACATTTTTTGAGTTTTAATGACAGCTAAAGTCCACCATAGGTTCTCCTCTACATGCTCAGAAGGGTGAGGGTGAGGTGATGGATACATCATGCAACTTCACCACTAGATGTCACCAAATCTTAAACACTTTAACACTTTCGTTTGTTTGGCGGAGATATTTTCTTGCGCAATACCACCATGATCTGCTGATGTTTCTGTCAAAACTACAAATAGCCCCTTTAAGCCAGAATAACATCATTGAATAATCAATAAACCCTGGTAATGATGTCAGTCATCATCAGTATTATCTTTTTATTCTGTAGTTGAGTCTCGCTCATGTTTTAAGTGCTGTAGAGAGCACATGCCTCGTACCACAAGTCTGAGCCACTTTAACCCTCATTTATAATGAGCACAACGTTTCAAGTGTAGGAAAGTGTCTTTCACATATTCTCTTTAACCCATCAAACATAAATCTATTCAAATAGTTATTATTTATTTTGCACGAGGCCCATTGTCTGTGTCTCACTGATGAGAGATCCTCTCTGCTGCGTACCAATGTTTTCACATTCTTTCATCACAGCATGTGGATTCCAGTGGGCCCCTCTGCTTTATTTGTCTTGGATAAAAAACACAGGTCCGCTGTTTATCTGTACTATCAGCATCTGGCACTTATTACAGAGGGATAGTAAATAGGAGTGCAAACTCGGATTATTGGGATTACTGCTGGTTTAGGGTTAGTAGAGGGTCGGGATTCGTAGGAAGGTTGATAATGGGCAAAACTCTCCATTTACCCGCAGAGGAGTGTCCTCTCTCCACATTTTAAAAATCTAAGTCTATCCCCACTTGAGGAAAAATGTCCCTGAGAAATAATCTGTGACAACGCTGCGTCGCTACATCGCATCCACAAGGATGCTCATGGTGGGATAATGGCAAACGCGTACCTCGAGAGACCGACAAAAAAGAGGCGTACGTTCTACAAATACATTTGTCACATCGACAGGAGGATTATTCACCATCATCTGTAATTCCTCTAAAAACAGAAATGCCACATTTACAGCCTCAACAACTCGACGGTACATTTTTAACATGGTGCTATCTTGTCAGCATGTTTGTGTCTATATCTGCCTCGGCGTGTGCGCGTGAGTGTGTATGAGCGCGTGCTGCATATGCTCCTCCTCAAGGCTGATATAAAAGGGCCACTAATCCAGAGCGACAGAGGAATAAACTAAAATCCCTAATCTCAATGATCCCTCGCAAAATCTTTCAATTATACTCCGGCGCCGAGTGTGGCAGCGTGCACGCAGAGAGAGATGCAGCAAAGGTAACAATCTCTCCCTCTCTCATTACCCAGCCAAGAGAAGCCAGGGCTCAATGAAACATGATAATGAAATACCACGCGCGCGAGCCGACAGATAGGCAGCTCCATTCAAACAGAGGAGCTGTCAAGCTGCTTTATGACCATGACAACATGGCCGTCCGACAATGTGCCGCACGACCAGCAGTGTAATACTCTGCTGGTATCACCAGGGAGGAATGTAGTCCCTCTTATCAGGGTGTTGGAGTGGGATGGAGGGTGGCAGGGCTACAGAGGAGGGCTCTCGTTGGAGGGGAAGCATTTTAAAAGGAAAGAAAATGGAAGCAATGGAATGGAGAGGAGAGGAGAAGAGAGGTAAGGAGAGAAAGGGAAAGGAGAGAAAGGGGAGATAGGATAAGAGGAAAGGATGAAGAGAGTAGAGATGAAAGGAAAGGAAAGGAAAGGAAAGGGAAGAAGAGGAAAGGAAGGGGAAGATGAGAGGAGAAGTGAGACGAAAGGAGAGGAGGGTAAAAGGAAAGAGCAGATGGGAGACGGGAAGGGAAGAGGGAATAAGAGGAAAGGATGAACGGAGTGGATATAAAAGAAGGGGAAAGGAAACATTGGTGGAGAGGAGATAAGAGGAGCGGCATGAGCGGGAGAGGAGGGGAGGAGAAGTGAAAGGAAAGGGTTGAGGTCTGCGAAAAAGACGAGTAGGGGAGGACTCCAGAAGCAGATGCATGCTCAGCTAAGTGACCCAGTTTAACAGCCTAAAGCCTGCTACCTATTATCACAGGGGGAGCGTGTTTTTCTCCTGCAGCTTCGGCATAGAGGGCAGGGCCACTCTGATATCAGTGTGACAGCTAGAGGGCTGCTGCTGCTGCCGCTGCTGCTGCTCCTGCCGCTGCTGCTGCTCATTGATTTAGGGGTTGTGTTTTTATCCTGTTCATTAGAGCTGTCTAAGAGGTTGGAGCGCTCGTAGGTTCATGACATTTCAGCTAGTCACATCAAAGACTTTGGCAAAGAGGGTATGTGAGGAGCAGCTGGGGGTACGAGGGAGGGCTGGGAGCGCCAGGTTGGAATTGGTTATATATACACACACACAAAGAAAAACAAGGAAAAAAAAAAACGAAAAAATGCACGAACAAGCAATCCTCCGCTCCCCTTTTCCTCCCGCCCCCCCTTTTTTTTCCCTTTTATATTTCCGTCCCTAAAAACAAAAATAAGTGCAGCTGCTTCTCCTGGACTGACTGTGACCTTTCGAAAACAGGTCAGAGAACCTGTTCTATGTATGTCTGGACGCTTCGCTGTCTCTCACCCACAACCCCCCCCCTCTCTCTCTCCCGCTGCAAAGCAAATGTTAGTTTTAGAAGTTAGTTTGATCGGGGCCAACATTCAGGAACATGGACGAGCATTGTTTGATGTATGGCACCAGATGCCCGCTGCCAGATGTTGTACAGGCCGACTCGCAGGGTCTGGCAGGAGGCTGCTTTTCAGGGGCTGGCCACAAACTAATTAATCTACTCCTTCCCCCGGTTTCACAGAAGGTCACGGTTAGAAATGCGTGGGTTTGAGGATATCTGAAAGTCTGAAAGAGTGCTACGCGCCTGCACGGAATGAAATTCAAACTTTAAACAAAAGCTTTTGTGTCTAAGAATGTGCCGGTCCCCGTGAGTGGCTCGCTATCAAGGCGCGATTGTGCGAGCATATGCCTGGTATCCTCTATGTGGGAGAATGTTATGGCCGGGGATCATGTCTGCCAGCGAGAGGATAAATTGAAACAAGATGTGCCGGCCCCCTCGCTCCTTTGAAGGTGTTCCACATCATACCTCCGATTCTGTCGGTGGGTCGGAGCGCTTCCATAAAAGGACACTCTGTTTACCTTAACCTGCAAGCGTCTGCTTGCCAGATGTTGAGAAGTTTTTCTTTCATCTCCTCACACGAACCTTATTTTTATTTTTACAGCAAGTTTGTTTCTCGCCGGTGGGAACAGTTTCTTTCTGCTGGGTAGACGGACTTAATTTGAACATTGTTTCCTTTGACTTTTCAATGGGATAGAGGGGATTCGGGTGCAGAGACAGCTCAGGTCGGCCGTAGTCTCTCCTGTACTGATGAGGACATTGATAGCCCAGCGAGCCTGGAGCCTATAAACATGGCCTTTACCTACACATGTTGGACTTTGTCTCAAAGTCCCTGTTATTCTAACAGGAATGTTACCTTTGGATCACTTACACGCTGATTGCTGCTGACAGCTAATGGCTATTCAAAGGTGCAGTGTGTACGATTTCTGTCACTTCTAAAAAATATTACAAAAACAATTACATGCTGACAGTTTCATGATTTTCTAATCACCTAATTGTATTATCTTTTCCCATTACCCTTAAATGAGCTCTTCAATGGATATTTACATGAGGAGCAGGTCCCCTCTATGGACGCCGCCATGTTTATACAGTAGGAAAAGTGCTCCCACCAAACATATTTTGAGTTTTAATGACAACTACCATAGGTTCTCCTGCATGCTCAGAAGCCTGGGGGTGAATCTAACACACGGCGCCTTTAATGTCATTTTCTTTTCATAGAAAATACACAGGGATGCAAATGAAAAGGACACATACAGTGTCAATGACACACTCGGATCACTTGAGTTGTCGAGTTAGAGAAAGCTCTGAGTCAAAAACATGATCCTTTTCCTCAGAGGGACGAGTAAAACATTATGTCAGTTCTGTACGTTTGCAACGACTTCTCGTAACCAGGCAGAGTTAATTTTTCATGTTTCATTCCATTTGAACATGGAGTTGATGGTTTATGTTATGATGCACGATCTGGCTTAGTCATGTTACAACAAGGAGAATGACATCTTGATTTTTCAGCAGTTGATGTAGTTCTGGGGGACCATGTGGTTTGAGGTACCTTGCCCTAAATTCTTTCCACATTGTCAGGGGGAGTCGCTGGCACTGCTGAGTAGGGGAAATCCAGGGGTGTTTGTTCGGCTGTTACTTTGTGCGTTCAACAGAAAAACTCTGGCAAATGGGGAAATACACTTTGAACAAATCCTCTCTCTCTCTCAGACTTAATGTGAAACAGAAATACTTTACATGACAAGCACACATGGTTCATATGCCCTGAGAAAACATGCTGCCAGAGTTCTAATCAGTTTGAAAGCCTCATTTTTTGAAAAGAACGTGATTGAAAAGGACACTTTCCATGGAAATGGTTTTAATCTAACGGTTTGAGATGAATTCTAAACATTGAGCCCAGAGTTATTTTGATTTAAAAGAATCGTTGAAATGCCGTAGCAGTTACGACCTGCAATTATGAGACCCTTGAACAGATAGATGGAGAAAAGAAGAATGGGAGGTTGCTCGCTCTGGATGCTTCATGTTCTGCATCATTTGATCATTCCTCATTAAACTGAGAGGCCAGACTTTATAAATAATTGTATTTTCTAGATAATATCAGTATATCATCAGTTTGCACGATTTTAAATCAATTTTTGCACATCTTGTATATATACATTTTTTAAATAATTTGTTCATGTTTTATAATGCGTGTTATCCGTGATTGTTATCTGCTCTAATGTAGTTTTGTGTCTCCTGTTGAATATGTATTTCTCAGGCTACTTCATGCTCTTTTAAAGGTGCAGTGTGTAAGATGTTGGTCATTTTTGTCTTTCTATTGGCAGAAAGAAATATCACAAAATGGTTACAAACTAACATCGTCACACTGACCAACATGTATTTCTTGTTCCCATTACCCTTAAATGAGCCCATTAATGTATATCTACATGAGGAGGTGGGTCGCCTCAATGGCGACCTGATTGTTTTTTTACGGTAGCCCAGAGTGGTCAAACTAAACATCTTTTGAGTTGACATGATAACTGAAGACTACCATCGGTTCTCCTGAATGGATACAACATACAACTTCACCACTAGATGTCACCAAATCTTACACACTGCACCTTTAAATTGCACCTTGGGGACAAATATAGTGATTTGAATCTGGATCTAAAACAACCTTGAAATGACAGTGCAGAGAACAGTAGAAGTGTTATTACTGTCACTCTAAACACAGGTGTTGCAGTACAGACACTAGTTGAGAAGAGGTCATTGAAAATAACTGCTCCTGAATACCAGCCGCACAATTTCTGACTCCAGAACAAATGATTACTTCCAGGTTTCAACATAAAACGTCAACAAAGGTTGAGATGCATTTCACTGATAAAAAAAGCAAAACTAAAGTCTAATTTTGACTTGTTTACCACAGTACCTGGTCTTCTGTGAGTACTCTATGTGCCTCATGTTTTATGGTTTAAGTTTTCTGTATTCTTTTATAGTAATCCAAAGCTAGAAGAACAATAGTCAGTTTATTCTTCAGATTTAAAAAAGATAAAATGTAGGGGCCAAAATACAGATCTAAATTGAATACAAGCTAGCTAGCAAAGAATACTAAGAACTGCAGTCTTATGTGGGGCAGCTGTGGCTGCAGGTCAGGGGTTTGATTTCTGCCTCCCCCTATTCCATATGCGGAGGTCTCCTAGGGCAAGACATTAAACCCCACATTATCCCATGAACTCATAGATACATACTACAAATAGATGCACAGTATGAATGTTTGTGTGAGAGGGTAAACGTAAAGTGTACTATTAAAGGTGCAGTGTGTAAGATTCTTGTCATTTTTGTCACTTCTATTGGTAGAAAAAAAAAATTCCAAAACAATTAAATACTGACATTTTCATAATCACCTAAATGTATTTTTGCTCCTATTAAAGAGCCCATTAATGTATGTTTACATCAGGAGCGGGTCCTCTCTACGGGGGCAGCCATGTTTTTACAGTAGCCCAGAGTGAACGTACTAAACATCTTTTGAGTTTGAGTAACAAGTGAAGTCTACCATAGGTTCTCCTTCATGCTCAGAAGGGTGATGGTGAGGTGATGGATACAACATGCAACTACACCATTAGATGTCACTAAATCTCACACACTGCACCTTTTAGCGTTTTGAGGGGTCTTCAAGACTTGATAAAGCGGTATATAAACACGAACCATTCATGTCTGAGCCTCACTACCCATCTGCCCGTGTAGGCTGCAAGTCATTAAATATTAAAAATCATGTTTAAGTCATAACCTGTTTTCTAAGTTACATATTTTCAATTTGAGCTAAACTCTGTAAACAAACTTTTGGTAATGGATAAAAAAACAATTTTTTTTTTTACATCTACTGGTTATACTACTAGAGTTTTACATTTTGAGCCAATTAACGACGAGAGTCTTTTCAAATAAAGATGATACATTCTAATTGCTATAATACAGAGATACTACTTGGGGTGGAAGTGATGTTCGGTGAGTTAGGTAATCGCACTTCTGCACAAAGTGTGATATGTGAATGTGAGAGAGAAATACTGCTGGTCGAAAGGTTCGTCTTTTTTCCTGTTTGCAGAGAGGACACTTCAAAGCTAGCAAACTCTGACTGTGATCATGACTTGTAATAATCACACACTGTTGTTTGGAGAACATGAAAAAAAAAACATGTCAAATTGCAGAGGACAATCTGCTTTGAACTCATGCATTTTCACACAGCGCTTGCCGCTGCTGATTCATTTCATTTTTAGGTGAGTTCATTTAAAGCGAGATCCTCGGCAGCCGAAGTGTTTTTGTCTTTTTTCTTTTTGCCTGAGCAAGGTCAGATAGAGACACTTCATCGCCCGTCATTCAGAGTCCACAATGAAGAGAAAACATTTGCTACAAGGCAGTGTGAAAGGTAAAATGAAAACAAGCCGTTTTCACCCTGGCTTTTTTATTGGTTGCTTACATGATACATCAATGACTCATGTCCATTACTGTAAATTACAGCTTGTAGCCCTGCTTCCTACGCACTCTGCTCTGTCTCTACATCATTCTGCATGGCACCTAAAGACTGGCTATTCCCTTTTCCGCCTCCTATTGTTTCCACATGCCACCTGAAGCCTTGCTCTCGCCCTCCTCATTGCTGTGAGGATAAAAGTGACAGTGTTTTCAAAAGGGCTGCTTGATTAGGCGGAGTGCAGTAGACTCTGGCTCCTGCGGCTGTTGTCAGGCTTTTCTCTGCGCCGATGCCTCTGCTGGTGGAGATTTATCCTGTTTGTTTTGGTGGAGTTGCAACACATTTCTCTCTCCGAGCAGATACGCACTCCCTCGAAAGAGAAGGGGGGGGGGGGAACACCGCATTTTCACAGATGGAAAGAGAAACAGGCGAGGCGGGTGTACTGCACCGGCAGATACTGTACATTGCGCTTACGGAGCTCCTTTGTTTGCTCCGCTTTGAAGACACTTCCATGCCCTTTTCATGTGAACACCGATTCGTATATTGCACACCTGCTGTATTTCTATAAAGCTCAATCACACCCTGCTACTGTACATCATGCTCCGTGACTGGAGGTTATTATGTTTGCCAATGCGTGTGAGTCAACAATGCGCATCAGGAGAACTCACACATGCATAAAGGTTGTAAGTGAATATATAAGTCTGTGTGTGTGTGTGTGTGTGTGTGTGTGTGTGTGTGTGTGTTTTGGTGCTTGTTTTCGTCTTGGTTGTTTACCTTAAGCGCAACGCATCTGTGTTTTGCTTGTCACCCTCTCCACTAACAAAACAAGATTAAAACAATGAAGAATAAGCTACAGTGGTGGTTTTACTCCAATAACCCATTCTTACTTGCACAAGAAACTAAACATTATCCTAATGCGCCAAAACCAAGCGCCACTGTGCGTCCGACAGTGGGGCACATGCCAAGGGACCATCTGCAAAGAGTAGCACCACATAGTGATACAAAAATGAAAACATTTAATATTGCAAAAGATTTAATAAAAATGCAATAACTGAGATCTAATATCTCTCTCTCTTTCTCTCTCTCTCTCTCTCTCTCTCGCCCTCCCTCTCTCCCTCTCTCTCTCCCTCTCTCTCTCTCTCTCTCTCTCTCTCCCTCCCTCCCTCCCCCCCCCCTCCCTCTCTTTCTGTTTCTCTCCCTTTTCTT
>JAFBJT010107867.1:31995-45395 GCA_016785325.1 Chascanopsetta lugubris | reverse complement strand
CCCCTGATCTAAATGCTTGGCGCCACCATAACACCACAGATATGGCCGTGAAGCTCATATTCCGTGCTCTCAGGTATCATTGTGTCTCCAGCCCCAACGGTTGAGGACTTCTACATTTTTGAAAATCACATGGTAAAATATGCGTGGAGCCTACTTGTTGAATGGGTTGGCACAGCTGAACAGGTATAGTCGAGGACCCTTGCATGAAGCACTCACCCCACTCTGTTGAATGTAGCGGGTGTAGATCATTCGCACACTCTCCTTTAGTTTCTTCGGCTCTTGGATGAAGCCAAAACAGTTTTTGAGGTCAAACTTGAGCCGCTGCACGTGAGTCTCCAGTTTTTTCATCTTGAAAACAGAAAGGCTATATTAGGCTTAAAGTTAGAGAAAGAAGGTGGAGACAGAAAGTATGAGAAATGAGCGTGTTCATCCGGATGTTGTGTTCGTACGATAGTTCCAGTCTTTCAAAGATCGAATGACACGTAATGTGCCAAAAGAAATGAGACAGTCAACCGCCTCTGTTAGTCATTTCCAGGCAGAATTTTAAAAATACATAAAAAAAACAAAAGAGGAGTTTGGTGTGTGTCCTGACCTTCATCGTGTCCATGTTTATCTCGGAGACTTTGGATTTCAGTTTGAGCCTCAGGTCGGACACGCTGAGCCTCAGCTGAGTGTTGTTATTGTCGCTTTGCATCAGCTCCTCTTCCAGCTGCGAGAGACAAAAAAAATAAAATAAAAAAATAAAACATTCTAGGGAAGTATTAGACAATGGAAGGCATCCACCCACCAATTACAGTTGGGTCGGTAATCGGTTCCGACTTCCCAAAAAAAGTCTTGTAGTGTGTCCTCAGCATAAGTGAGGGTACTCGTTGACATAATGCATTCCCTAGCCCCTTTCTCTAACCAAAATACCTTTACCCTAACCCCAACAAGTGTTTACTCTCAAATAGCTCATCAAAGAAGCGAGGACTGGCCGAACCCGACTCAATCTGTGAGGTACTTTTGCTCAAGGTGGTCCTCACAAAGACAGAAGTACAAGAACACAAACACCACCTGACGGATTCTCTGCCTCTGTTCCTTGATCTCCTCTTGCTTGGGCTCAGTCGTCCTCTTCAGCTCATTCAACTGGAAATCCAGTACGAACCTCAACTTCTCCAGCTCCTGGATTTTCCTCTGTTGGAGGGAGTTGGTCTTGTCCTGTAGGGACATGGAGATTTCTGAGCGTGTATGTTATTGACACAATTTTCTAGAATTTCAATTCGGTGCCAATGGTGCCACTGGTTACTGCTCCATGGGTTCTCCGAAATGCTTGAAACGTCATGACAAGATGTTGGAGAATCCTTCAAACTTCATGAGATGGTCCTTGCGTTACCTTGTCTTGGTTGCTCTTCTCGAGTATTGCGATCTGTTTCTTCAGGTACTCGATGTCGTTCTCTTGCGCGCGGAGCAAACCCAGCAGCTGCTGTTGTTCATGTTTACACTTGTGTATGTCTGTGTCTCTCTCTACAATCTGCTTTTGAAAACTGTGGAACTGAACGAGAAACAAACACTCAGCAAGCCGCAAAATTTAGGTTCTCCGGGAGTCCTTGAAAAGCAAATCACCGATTGAAGTTTTTCGTCACCTTCTGAGCCATGATTCCGGTTTTCCCTATCAGATTTGAGTTGGTCTCTTTTTCCGAGTTAAGCTTCTTCTCGTACTTGATCTGGAGGAAGTGGATCTTCCTCTCCTCGTCCTCCTCCACCTGCCTTATCATCTCTTTGAATTTGCGGATCTGCTGCTGTGCTTCATCTTGGTACTGCGTGAACATACAAATTAAACAAAATTTTAAAAAAACAACAGCCAACTTCCACCGTTTATCCACCTTTCTCACTGACCTGCACAAGTTGCTTGATCTTCTCCTGCAGCTTGGCCTCGTATGACTGTGTCACCCTCTCCAGGACTTGGATTCTGTCCTTCTCTATGGATTTCAAGTGATTCTCATGGTCCCCCCGCATTCTCTGGAACTGATGCTGAAGATCCACGTGCTTCTTGTGCTCCGACAGCAGCTTCTGATTGTAGGAGGTTTCTGTTTAGCATTGGGAAAAAAGAACACAATGAAATGGAGAGTAACTGTCACTGGTACGTGCTGCAAGTGATTGATGTTCTCTTACCTAAATCATTGAGTTGGTTGGAATGCCTCTTACTGACGTCTGCAGATGTCTGCTGGTGCTCACGCTCCTGTCTTTCCATGTCTGTCCTCAAAGCCTGTGGAGATGGAGCATGGAGAGACAACGATGTCCTGTCAGTTATGGTGGAAAAGCAATGACGGAAATAATCTTCTCAGGTTTGAACCAAATTGCGTGTGGATGGTTTGTACACTGGGTGGTTCCTTTGCAATGGAGCTGAGTGTGTTCAGCAGACCTGTTGAGCGTTTTGCAGAGCGTCCATTTCCTGCGTAAACTTGTCGGTCATCTCCTTCAACTCCTTCTTGTGGTTGAGGTCCTGCAGACGGAGTTTGCCCTCGTACTCCAGCTGCAGGAACTCCAGACCTGTCTTCAAATGCTCCATTCTCTGCAACACAGACACCAAACACACTGGTAACAGTCCTGCTTTCGCAGCCTTTATTCAACAGGCCCTTCTCCGTCTCCGATGACTTCCTGATGACGAACTGGCTCAGCTCTGGTATTGTTAGACCTCAGTGACCCCACCATATGCTCATTAAGTGGCTTGGATAGTCCAGTAGTTCTCCTTGCTGACAGGAGCCTTGGAAATTCTTAAGTCAGCCACCAGAACCTCCTCTGTGTGGTGTTCCCCAAGGTTCAATCCTAGGGCCATCTCTATTTTCTGTGTAAGTACTCATGCGAGGACAATTCAAAGCAATAGCATACCACTGCTACACTTATAACATACAATTGTATGTCTCCATCAGCCTCATCTTGGCTTTATTAGTGTAGCTTTCTTTGCACCTGTCTTTACCAAGTCTTTCCTAAATCATCACAAGTGGTTCAGATTTTGAAATGGTCTCCGCTGACTTCAGTCAAGAATACATTTTGAAAATCTTAGCTAGGCCCTTGCCTACATTTCTGATCTCCAGAGTTGATGTGAAGACTTTGACTTTTAAAACACAACTCAAGATACATTTGTTTATTTGATTTATCTTATCATGCGCATTTGCTTGAGTTCTAATCTCTTAACTCATACCCATATTATCACTATGTTAGTTCTATTTATTGATATCAAATATTTATTATTTCATCTCTTTTTTTTTTTACTTGTCTTTGCAAGCACTGACACCGATGTCTTGCTACTCTGATTATCTTATCTACTGGGACAAATTTACACTCACCGTGTTTTCACACAGTGTTCCTGTCAGTTATGACAAAAGATTATTGTCCTGTCATCTGACTGTATAGTTGAGCTTTGACGCTGTGAGTTAAGACTTTGACTTCAGCCCTGTGTGCCTGTATATCATGGAATATAAAATCAAAGGCATGTAAACATACTGCAAAGACTTCAAAGACAAACACTGACACAGGTGGATTCTACATTTGACGTCGGACTCAAAACGTACCTTTTCGACAAAGTTTGTAGTTGGAACTGGATCAGGTGAGTGTTGAAAATGAACTCTAAAAACCTATGAAGATCTTCAGTGCTCAATATAAACCATATTTTCTGACATCATCTCTTTCATCCCAAAACATCTCTAACTTAACTGCAGTGCTGAACACTAATATCATTATCTAAACCCCTAAAAAATTCAAAGGAACCCAAATAATGTCAAATCCAAGTCATACGGTTATAGAACAAAGAAGTCTGCACCACAGTCCAAGAGTACAGAAACGCTATTTTATTCTTTACGAAAACTGTTTGTGTTTAAACAAGAGTTATTCTCATCCAAAAATCTTAACTCTTACCCTTTTACCAACTTTGCAAAATTAGGTCAACTACTTCCGGAAAACCTGCGAGACGTGTCCTTGATACTGTAAATGGAGATTGTGGTTGTGGACAGTCTGTTTAACTGATGTCCTCCTGTTTGGACTCCTTGTTTTTCCCTTCCTCTGAATGTGGACGTGGCACATGGGACTTCTTCTGCGAGGACAGCTGAGCTTTGTACTCTTTGGCCTGCGTCCTCACCAAACGCAGCTCTGTGCGAAGCTCGTTGATTTCAGTGATGAGGGAGACGTTCTCCTGCACAGGGACAACACATACTTATATGTGAGAGGTGTCACCTGCCACTCACATCACCACCGGGTTAATACCCAACCCAAGGTGTTCAGTCCCAGTCTGGCCATTTTTTCACCTTCATGATCCTGATGTAAACCTTCTCATGCTCCTCTGCAGATTTGGTCAGTCTCATCTTCAGACTGTCGACAGTCTTCTCCAGGTGATCGCGCTGGTGACAGAAAATCCTCTTGACATCCTCGTCAATGCTGCTCCTCCTCACCTTGGAAACAGAGCACAAACTTGTTTGCTTCACTGACACCACACTAGGAGTTCCCATAAGATAAAAGACTGGTGGAGCCTGACTGCAAAACTCTCACCCCAGTCGGCTGAACGTAGCGAGTGTAGATCGTCTGGATGCTTTCTTTGAGTTTCTTTGGCTCTTGAATGAAGCCAACACAGTTATGGAGGTCAGACTTCAGCCGCTGTAGCTGGGTCTCCAGCTCTTTTACCTGGACATGGAAAAGATGTGGAACTGTTTCTAAAAAGCAAAATAATGTTTGTTTTTCCCCTTTTGAAAAATGAATTCTGATGATTCCATGGGGGCATTAGGGAGATGAGGGTCATCCTCGAGGTGTGTGTGTCCCGACCTTGTGCATCTCCCTGTGCATGTCTTTGTCTTTGGTTTTCAATTTCAGCCTCAGGTCGGAAACGGTGTGCTTCAGCTGGGTGTTGCTCTTGTCGCTTTGCATCAGCTCCTCCTGTAGCTGTGGATAAACAAAGACAACGCAACACTGCCATTGCTGCACCTTACAGCTTTCAGACACCTCCACGTATTATTGAAAACACACACCTGATGGATCCTCTCCCTCTTCTCGTTGATGTCGTCTTGCTGGGGCTCCGTTGTCTTCTTCAGGTCACTCAACTGATAATCCAGGACGAACCTCAACTTCTCCAGTTCCTGGTTCTTCTTCCTCAGGCTGGAAATTGTCTTGTCCTGTGAAAACATGGAGGACTCCACCAGATTCCTATATGTAGCACTGCAGAGGCAGTGAAGTCGGACGCACCATGTCCATCACGGCTCTAATGGGTAATAAATTACAAACCTTGTCTTGGTTGGTCTTTTCGAGTCCGGCAATCTGCCTCTTCAGGTCCTCCACGTCACTCTCCAGAGAGCGGATCAAACCCAGGAGCTGCTGTCGCTCCTGCTTCAGCTTGTTTATGTCTGCGCCTCTGTCTTCAATCTGCTTCTGAAGACTGTGAAACTGCAGGAGAGGCAAGACATGAAAACCGGAGTCTTTGAAAAGCCAAACCAAGATGATTAAAAGCTGATTTCGTCACCTTCTGAGCCATGATTCCACTCTCTCCCTTTAGAGTTGTGTTGGCCTCTTTTTCCGTGTGTAGCTTCTTCTCGTACTTCATCTGGAGGTCATGGATCTTCCTCTTCTCGTCCTCCTCCACCTGCCTTATCATCTCTTTAAATTTGCGGATATGTTGTTCTGCTTCTTCCTGACACTAAAAATGAAAAAAAACAAAAACAAATTATATCACACTCAATCCAAACCCCAACGCTTTCCCACCTGCTCAAGCTGACTGACCTGGACGAGGAGCTCGGTCTTCTCCTGCAGCTTGGCCTCATACGACTGCGTCACCTCCTCCAGGACTTGGATTCTGTGCTCCTCTGCAGACTTGAGCTGGTTCTCGTGTTCCTCCTGCTTTCTCTCACACTGACGCTGAAGATCCTGGAACCTCTCGTGCTCCACAATCAGCTTCTGGCTGTAGGATGTTTCTGTTTAGCAGTGAAAAGGGAATGATCAACCGTCACTGGCAGGCGGCGACACTGATAGATGTTCTCCTCTTACCTGAATCCTTGAGTTCTTTGGAATGCCTCTCGGTGACCTCTGCGGACGTCTGCTGGTGCTCACGCTCCTGTCGTTCCATCTCTGTCCTCATGCTCTGTTGGGACAGAGCATAAAGAGACAATCTGAGTTTGTGTGTAAAGCCCAATTGACGATCAAATACTTATAGGCAACACATTAATGGATTCAGTCGACAACAAACGTGAGGACCTTTACTTTGAAACGGACACAGGAAGTGATTTAAATGTCTGCCATTGTTTATAAGTTGCACAACTCCCCACTGAACTGCGGGCAGAGTGCACGAGAGGCAGATTGACTGACTCATGACTCGCTCTACTGCGAGAAAAATGGTAGAACAGGCACTTTCGGAGTCCTCTGCTTCCTCCATATAGCAATACATGCATGTCTTTGGTGTGATGAAAAGACTGGGAAGTCTGGATGGAGGTGGGCGTGTCCAGCAGACCTCTAGAGTATTCTGCAGAGATTCTATTTGCTTCGTAAACGTGTCGGTCATCTCCTTCATCTTCTCGTTGTGGTTGAGGTCCTTCAGGCGGAGCTGACACTCGTTCTCCATCTGCAGATCCTCCAGACGGGTCTTCAGATCCTCCATCCTCTGAGTCTGCAGCACAGACACAGCTGGGTGATTGACAGTCTGTCCTGTCTACATTATGGGCTGTACAAGACAAGTCGTTTCACCTTTTCCTCCAGGTCTGTCTTGGTGATGAGAATCTCACTGGTGTGGACGATCTGCCTGCTGCTCTTCAGTCCCCGCCCCTCCTTATCAATGATCCTCCACACGGACAGACATCCGTCTTCTGACGAGGTCAGCAGGAACTGATCGTCGTAGGTGATCACCATCTGACGACACATCTATTTACTGTCCTGTCCACTTTGTATTGTCCCATAGTTACATTTCTGTCCAGTCATGGTTGTGACGCACCTTGGTAACTGGGCCACAGTGGGCCTGGTACGTGATCCAGTCCTTCTGCATTGGTAACGGGTACTTGATGGCTTTGATGGTTCCACTGAAGGACCCGGTGAAGACCACCCGACCGGAATGAGACACTGCGATGGCCGTGTGAGCGACTTCGTCAGCCGGAACCTCCCTCTGCACCTGTGGAGCAAAGACAACATCATCCTACACTGAACCAAAGACATTGTTTGTTTTTTTTTAGTTTATTTACTTTAGAGGAGACGGAACTTAAGCTGCTGTCCACTAATGGAGGTGATATTTGTCCTGCAAGGTCATTCTGATGATCTATCTTGGCTCGATGGAGTCAATATTAGTTTAATTGGTCAACACTTTGTCCTTTCTGTTCATTTGTCAAGGCTCTGTGCCAGGTCGTGACACATGTTCAAAAATGAATTGTCTCTATAACTTGGACAGTTCCAGTCTCAATGGAAACCCAATGGAAATGGACACACTGTCGTGTTGCTCTTACTTGACAGTCCTGGATCTCCCTCAGCGTGAGGTCACTTCCCACAGCCAGGATGCTCTTACAATCGGAGGAGAAGGCCACGTCTGTGTAGCTGCAGGACTTCAGGACGCACTCAGACTCACGCTTCCCGGTCTGCGTGTTCCACTCGTACACCGCTCCGTCCATCCCACATGACACCAGTCGGCCGTCGTCCTGGCTCCACTCGATGGATCGGATCTGTGAGAAATGAAAATCCAAGCATGTCAAAGACGATCGCATTCACACTTGGATATATCTGACTCACCTTCCCATTGTGGCCTTTCAGATTGAGTATGTTCTCGAAGGAGGTGAAGGAGTAGATGTGAATGACGTTTCCATTGACTGCTGCAAACAGGTGGCCGCCGTGGCTGAAAGCACACTGAGGGAGGGTGGAGGGAGGAGGTGAGAGGTCAAGAGCTTTTGAAAGCACCTGTCCAAAAGGTTTCCGTCCCCACCTCTCTGCAGCTGCGCACAGTGAACTCCTTGAAGGTGCGGATGTCGTCCATGACCAGGTTCATGAGTCTGAGTTTGTCTGTAAACCCCACCAGGATCAAGAGGCCTGTGGGATGCAGGGCCACGCTGAAGGCCTCCTCCTGGAACTCCTTGTACAGCTCCAGCGTTCTAGAGGTTGTCCACAGAGAATACAATCATCTCAACATCTTGAAAGGGAAAGTGAAATGAAAAAAATAGTTTATTATGATTTGTCTTTTTACTTGGTCTCATAGTTCCAGATGCGCACGGAGTGGTCCAGAGAGCTGGTGGCTGCGATGGGCTTCCGCAGGCAGAGAGATAATCCGGTGATGGACTTTGAGTGGAAGGACTGAGACAGGAACTCAAAATGTGCAGGTTGTTCCTGAAAGGTCAACGTTACAGAGTTGTCTCATAACGTAGTACAACAATAAATGAATACAGGTGGAGTTTTGAGGTTCCACTGTCCCATTAACCACCTATCCTATCCTGTTCCTCCCGTCTAGATCTTTGCTTGGGTTGTACGTGGTAATTGTAGAGCAAACAAGCACCGGTTTGAATGGTGTAATGGATGTTTGATTGACACAGCTTTTGTCAGCGCGCCTCTCTGGTTGTTGTTCGGATCAGTGAGTGGTGGTGATACCTTGTTGATGTCCACAGATGACAGAGTGATACTGTACATCTGTCCCTGCTCGGTGCTGATTGCCAGGGTCTCCTCTGCCGGACTCAGGCACATGGTGTCAACCTCCTGATGCTCTGCTGAGGTCACCTCGTTACTGTACGGGTCTGGAGGAATCTGAGAGAGACAGAAACACACACACACACACACACACACACACACACACTCATTTATTGACAAAAACAAATCGTCCTCTGGCAATAGATGCTTACCTTTATCTCCCCGCTCTTTTTGTAACCGTCTCCATCCGTTTTCTCAAAAAGACAAACAGTGCCTGGACCCATGGAACACACGAAGCCCTTGGAGTAGGCCAAGATGGCGGTGATGCGAGGTGCAGTCGGGCTTTCACCCGTGTCTGTGTCTCCTCCCATATTCCTCATCCCCAAAGGGCTGCAACAATGTTAACATAATTGATCAGACGCAGCCTCTTCGTTTCCAATAACAGCTGCTGTGTGGGGCTTTAACTACTAGTTTCTGACCTGTCGAGCTGCTCCCGCGGGCCTGTAGACGCCGTGTTGATCTCTCGTCTCAGGTCTCCGCACTCAAACACCAGCAGCCTGCCCGTGTCCGTTCCGGCGATCACTCGCTCCGCCGTCATCCAGGTGTGACACAGGAAGTTGATGTTCTCCACCTTTGCGAAGCTGCTCTGCTTCAGGGCCCCCTCGGCGTAACGGAACAGCTTGAGCGCTCCAGCGCCGCTCACGCACAGTTGCATGTTGTTGTAAGGGTTGAAGCTGACCTGGAAGGAAACGTCCTGTACTTTAGAAGTGTTCACTATGAACATCAAGTGGAGGCGGAGCGGAGGCATCTCACCTGAGTGATGGGGCTATTTGAGTTGCCGGTCTTCACTGAGGCCAGGACTTTCTGTTTTTCCCAAAGCCAGAGGACCAGCGTGCACTCTGGACCTGCTGTCTGGCCGATCAGATACTTGGAATCAGGGGAGAAGGACATGCAGACGAACTCTTGAACTCCTGCAGTGAGGACCTTCCTCTTCCTGCCCTGCTCGTGCTGGAGGTCAAACACGGTGATGGAGACCTTATCGCCACGCTCGGACACAGCCAGGTAACGCCGGTTGGCACTGATGGCCAAAGCTCGCATGCCCTGGCTCTTCTCTGAGCCTGTAGAGAAAACACCAATAAAGTGAAATAATAATAATACTTTTCAATAAGTGAAAAACACCAGTAGTACAGTTGTTCATGGTCTGTGTCCAGCTACTTCCTTGTTTGTGCCCCATATGTATTTATGTACGTTTTATTAATGTATCACCTAATTTCATAATCAATGGTGTTGATTCCATTCACCGTAAAAGCAACATGGCCGGCTTCATAGAGAGGACTCGTCCCTATGTAACTCAGAATGAGTTAGTAAACAATTTGTACACGCAGGTGATTATAACACCACATCAGCATACTCAATATTATGTATAATAATAATCACTAAAACTTTACATGCTGTATTATTAAGTAGTGGAATGATCAGAGTATACATTTTCCTTTTTCTTTTGCATGTGCGAACGAACTAGTTGAATAGCTAACTAACTAGCTAAACAACCAAAGAGCAAACTAGCTAGCACTAACTAACTCACAAGCGAAATAGCTTGCACTACATACACAAATAGCTAACTAGCTTGCTCTAAATACATAAATAGATCAATGCAAAAATGGAGGATGTAATGAACACATGATTTACTAAATTAACACGAAATTAGATCAACAAAAAGGTAAACAAACAATAATATGCAGGTGTTTTATTACCGGGGATGAGGCGTTGACATCTCTGCACAGTGTTGTAACACACACAGTTGTTTCCACAGGGGAAAACAACCGTGTGCTCGTCGAAGAAACACAGGTTGTTGCTCACCGCCCTCCTCAGGCCGAAGATGAAGTGAGACTGAGCAACAACCGCAGACATCTTTCAATGGTTGATCTTTACTCGAGCGCATGAGTTCAGGCTTGAAAGTTACGGAAAACTCCAGTGGGCCGTTCAGAGGAAAGCGTTCGGTCGCTCAGCAACCGGGAGAAAACGAGAACCTGCTCACCCAACACGTAGTCTCGCGAGAATAGGCGGGTTGCCAAGCGACCTTTACACAAATAGGACTAAGGTCAAACCTCTGGTCTGTATCAATGCAAAAACATATTTATTCAATGTCTGTGGTTATAATGCATTCTTATACAGCACTAGATGATAACAATAATAATGATAATAATACTGATAATAACAATAATAATAATAATAATAATGACAACAATTCATTCAGCATTATTTCTTATGTGCAACAAAGTTGAGAATTAGATTATGTGCTGTCGGGAATAGGAGTTAAATGAGTCAATCAATCCCAGTATTGGTATAACTGAACGGCTTTAATGGCACAGCATTTGAACCAGTCGCACCATGTACAGCCACATAGGTGAGCTCAGACACTGCATTTTACATAGAGTTGCAATAGTGGGGCCAGGAATGTGTTTTAATGTTTAGCTTATTTCAACATTTTCACATTCAGAATTCTGTTGTGGAAAAAAAAAAAATCCTGAAATATTTCTGTGCAATAAAAGAATTGACTCCATAGAAAATAATAATAAAGCCCTTCACTGCGGTAATTGAACCCCTATAGACTATTATCCCTTTATAAAAGACAGGAGTACATAAGGCACAATATGATACACTAATAATACACTATACACATCGGGGGCTGTTGTGGCAAGGCTGGCCCAGGAGGAGGCGCTGTTGCCTAGCAGGAGATGATGAGGGCGTTGAGAGACTGCTGACTCTGCGTCCTCTGCAGAGGTCCACCAGTGGACAGGATCTCACAGGCAGCCAGTTCGTGGTACAGGGCGTTGAGCACCTCCAGAATGTGGGCTTTACCTGTAATCATAAAATCAGTAGATTTTAAATAAAGTTTTTTTTACTATCATTTCTCGATGATGACTTTATTGGGGCACATGCGCGTCACTGACCGTGCTGTGGGTCACTGCAGGACTCCAAAGTGCTGAGCAAGATTTTGCCCAGAGACCTCCGAGACACATTCTGAAATGAATGAGGTAAATAGCGTGAAATGATGTGTGTATGTACATATAGTACATACGTACTTTAATCGTGATGAGCCCTCAAAGTGCTTTATATTCACCCTGTCACACAAATATTCATACTTGCACATCTGTCGGAGTGCATGGGACAATGTGGGGTTCGGTATCTTGCCCAAGGGCACCTCATGTACATGTAGAGTAATGATAGGGTGGGAATCGAACCCCTGACCTTCTGGTCAGAGGACGGTGCCGCTAAGCCCCCAACCCCTCCCCGGCTTGCTCAGAAGGGTTGACGGTGAGGTGATGGATGCAAAATGCAACTTCACCGGTAGATGTCGCCAAATCGTACACACTGCACCTTTAACACCCACATTATGTCCTCAACTTGTAAGACATGTGTTTATTGCTTCAAGGAGACACGGCGGACTCAGACATTAACTCACTGACTCACACAAAGTCTGTGTTTTTCTCTCCGAAGGGAAAAATCCCCGTCTGCAGCTGCCAACGCCACAAACTGATTTTCATTAGCCCCAGAGATTAAGTTAACATGATGTTCTCGCGGCTTGTGTTCGAGACCCGCTCTGTCACTGACCAGATCTCTGAGCTGCTGGAGCAGCTGCAGGACGTCCACCAGCTTCTCCTCCACCAGCGAGAGTCGAACCCGCTCCGTCTCCAACATCTGCAGCTCCACCTGGAGCAGCTCCGTCTCCTCGGCCTTCTGCTGGAGCTCCTGCACCAGCGACTCCGTCATCTGAAACAAACACCTCGGGGTCATTGGGGATTCGAACGCGTGAGCTTTGCTCCAGCCACTGACCCACTGACACTGGCCTTAGTGCAAAGGACGTGTTGAATCAGTTAAGTGATGTACGCGTACACGTACAAATCGTAAGTAAAAACTCACTGGCTGAATCATAGTGGCCACTTTACTTGGTGCACCTTGGCACTTTCTCCTGTATGATTTTTTTTTTTTACAACAGCACCATTTACGAGTTTATTCAAAGTATTTTAGAGGTGTTTATGACATTGTTCATAATGTATCAAAGTGTGCCCATCATTTATTTTGCCAAACATAACATTATAGTCGTGTGTAAACAAATGATTCATGACAATGAGTGACAGGTGGAATTTGTCCTTTCCAGTGTCGACAATCATAAAATAACATCAAAGACTCTGTAAAGGTTGAGTGGAGATGTCGAATGGGAGGAGCTTGTAGAGGTGTACCTAACAATGTGGCGGCTGAATAATAAAGGGTATAAGTGGTCAAATGAACAGGGGTCGTTTGGGAGCCGAATGATGTGGCTCACTACAAAGAACCAGCATCAAGGATGAAGCAGACTTGAGGAAATGAAATGAAATATGTGAATTAAGTATCAAAGGTCTCCACTGGACAGATACACGTCCCAGATTGAGAGCAGGTGGACGGGACATAATTATGCAGAACATCTTAACACAGTCTCCCACGTAGACGTGTGAAATCCGCGCAGTCAACCCCCGAAGGACAAACGTCTCCGCCCCCGCACTTCCTGCACATAAACAAAGCCTCACAGTCAGAGACCTTTGTTTACGTTTCAAACTTTTCCTCTGGTCCGTCCCCGGGAACACATCACGTCACGCGGCCCCGTCTTCCTGTGTTGTGAAAATCTTACTCGGCTGTAACAGGAGACCTTTAATTTATGATGTGAGACTCGGTGTCATGGAGGGAGGAGGAGGAGCAGGGAGGGAGGGACGGGGGGGGGGGGGGGTTCCTGTGGTCAGAACCCCGTGAGATACAGC
>JAFBJT010107867.1:0-20212 GCA_016785325.1 Chascanopsetta lugubris | reverse complement strand
CTCTCTCTCTCTCTCTCTCTCTCTCTCTCTCTCTCTCTCTCTCTCTCTCTCTCTCTCTCTCTATATATATATATATATATATATATACATATACATATATATAAAATACACAGTATTTTCTCCTTCTGGTGCTGAAAAGATAAAACTGTATTTTACCAAAAAAAGCTCAAATGAAATACAGCCATTTTCCTTTTTATTCTTCCCCAGAACAAACTCCTCCCCTTTCAAAGTGCCGGCAGTGACCAGTGAGTTGTCTCGGTACCTGATGACTGAATGACTCTGTTGACACAGTCTGTGTGTTAATGAAGTGTTTTCTTTAATTAAGCTGCTGCAGAGTTCTTTCATCTGGGAGCAGCAGCTGAGGCGGCAGATTGTGGGAGGGAAGAATCAGCTCCTCTTCCTCTTCCTCCTCCTCGTCCTCCTCCCACCACCTCCGACACCACCTGGGCAGAACAACAGCAAGTTCAGAGACCCCACATGTTTTTATTGGTGCAGACGTGTGTTTGTCTAAAAGCTGTAATTAACTACTGCACGAATGGTTGTTCTCTGTCCAGACCGAAATATTTTAACTTAAAGGTGCAGTGTGTCAGATTCAAGTCAACTATTTACATTTCTTTCAGCCAAAAAGAAAGATTAAATGATTAAACTACTGTTTTTACAAGTGAGTAATCACCTGAAAGAAAGTGTAGTTGTTTCCATGACTGTCCACTCTCTGTGGAGGCCGCCATGTTTTTACAGTAGCCCAGAATGGACAAACTACAACATTCAACTACAACATTTGATTTTTTTTAAAGCTCCAACACAAAGAATAAGTAATCGTAGATCAGCTGGTCAGAGACGGAGAAGAGGAAAAAGATTCATGATCTTTAACAAATCAACCAAAAAGAAGCAATTTGCCGCTCTCTGTGGGAGCTGATATTTAAGATGAAAGGCTCCAGGGTTGAAAGGAGAGCACAGTGTGATCCGAGCGCTAAAGATAACTGGATTTTAATGTGGTGTAATGGCCCTTTAAAATGGATTGGGCTCAGCCTGAGACAGAGTGGAATCAGGACGTTACGGGACACACACTTTAAATGATGAGCTGACCTGGTAATCCATGATGGCGTCCACGTCCCTCTCGGAGAGCTCCTGCCCCGAGGCGTCCAGGTCGCCCCCCGTCAGGATGTCCATGGGGGCCTCGGCGATGGCTCTGATGGTCTGGTCCTCCAGGGCCAGGGCCGTATCAAACTGGAGGGGCGATGGGGGGCACTGCATCCCGTCCCCTTCCACATCCAGGTCCTGCAGAACACCAACACGTATGAGTTCGAACACTGAGCTGCTCACGGCGGCCATTTTCAGCCCTGTTTGATTTGTGTTTACACCTGCAGGGTTTGAGGAAACAGATCAACGTGAACTACAGGCGTCACATGAGAAGCTCCTCGCGCTGCAACATCAGCTATTTTTAAATGACTGATTTCAAAACTGCAATCACCACTTAAATGTTAAAGGCCTAAGTTATTATTCAACGGCTTCTGAAGGAACATTTACATGTTAGATTCATTGAGTTCATGATGAAATCATCAGTGGCCTCTCAGCTCCTGTACATGCTAACACCTAAATAATGCTAACACAGAACTGGACGTTTCTGGACAGACGGCAAATTCTGCAACGATCACTATAAAACATAAACATATGTAAATCCATTTATTTGGGTTTAACCAAAGCAGAATTTGCCTTTTTCAAATTTGCATATTTTCTAGTTGAATGAAAATGGTTTTGTTGTTTTCCATGTTGATTTGGCCGAGTTTAAAAACAGCAGCTTCACCACCACAAGTCTGACTCGGCAGTTTGTGGAAGTCACAGTATGTTTGGGTTGAGATTTGTCGGCCATGTTGTCAGGTTACAGCCTCAAGTCAACGGGATTTTTCCATTCCATCTTTATGACAGTTGAAAACGAGCTCATCATCACAGCCACAAAACCAACAGACTGACGTCTTGTTCAGCCGCTTGTGAGCAAACAATTTTGACCTCTGCCTTAAAGCGCATGTTTCATATTCTATCAACAAACGTACAGGCTTCATTTCAGCCCCGTCACTGTCTAAAAACTCATCCACTTCCAACGCACGAGGGCAAACCCGACAGTGAACACGACGACAGAGAAAGGCAACAGCACTTCAGAGGACAAGTTGAAATCCTGGATCTGGATTCTTTCAGAATAACACGTGTTTAGGCAGAGAGGTGTCCACATACATCACTGAACTCTAAGGGAAGGCTCTCGGTGGGCTGCAGCTCGGCGGCACTCAGGTACATGTCTCTGCTGCCGAGCGCCAGCTGAACCTGCGGCGGCGGCTGCTGCTCGGGCTGGTACATGGGGGGAGGCAGGGTGAGGTGGAGGGGGCAGCGCGGGTCGTCCGACTGACCCATGTGCACCGTGCGCTCGCAGGGCGCGTCCTTCAGGCCCGGGCACACCTTGAAGAGGACCTGGTTGCTGTCCTGGTAGATGTCTGAGCGCCGCAGCGTCAAGGCAAACGCCGCTTCTCTGACTTCACAAAGACCCCCAGGTTAATGTTTCGCGCTGCGTGCTGCCGTTGCAAAACCCTGCGTCGTTATTTCAGTGACTTTAATCTGAATAATGACACTTGGGTTTGTGCAGCTGCTCTGAACGCAGCCGCAGAGTTTGGACTTTAATCTCCGTCGGTCTGAGCCGATCGAAATAAATCCAGAATGAATGCTAAACATGCAAAAACAATTAATTATCTTAAAATGAAAGCGGGTTAGGAAGGGAATTTTTTTTTTGTTCCTTCCAACTGAACTGATTAACCCCTGTATCACTCTGGGAAAAATCAACAGACCATAGGAAGGAGTTTCTGTAGGCGCCCTTTGAAACCAACAGCTACTGCAAGCTGCAGGTCTTGATTGGGGCCGAGCTGAAGACGACTCAAAGAGGAAGAGGAGGAGGAGGAGAAAGAGGAGGAGGAGGAGGAAGAGGAAGGTTGAAGTGTTGGTGAAGGATACGTAGAAGACAGTGCCGCGTCATGGGAAGACAGGGGTTCATACACCGAGTTCCCTCCACGAACGAGACGCATTTCTCCATGACGGTTCTCGAGTGTGTCTGCAACAGAGGAAACGGCTGTGAGACGAGGTCACGCACATTAAAGGTGCAGTGTGTCAGATGTGGTGACCTCTAGAGGTGAAGTTGCATGTTGTATCCATCAGCCCACCCTCACACACCTATGGTCGACATCAGCTGACATTCAAACTCAGAAGATGTTTACTATGTCCACTCTGGGCTACTGTAAAAACATGGCGGCCCCCGTAGAAAGGAGCCCCCCCCCCCTCATGTAAATGTACATTAAAGGGCTCATTCAAGGGTGATGGAAAAAATGCCACTTGCAGCATGTAATTGTTTTGTAATATTTTTACAAGTGACAAAAATGGCCGAAATCTTACAGACTGCACCTTTAAGAACTATGTATTTCTTGGAGACCATAACAAAGTATATGCATTCGTGAATTCGTTCTCTCCATCCTTTTAGTCCACACATCGTAAACACAAGAATGATTCTCGGTGAAATGCCCCTTTAAAGTCCATGTTATGTTTTAAAATGGCGGCTGGTGCGTGAGTGAGGCGGCGTCCCACCTGAGGAGCGCCCTCCGTCACCGCCTGCCGCCGCTCCCTCAGCTGCCGGTGCAGCAGAGCCTCCACGCCGTACCGACGACGGTAGCGCCGCAGAGCTTTCAGCTTCTTCAGGTTCTCCCTCTCCTTCATGGACAGACCCTCGTGTCCTGTCAGCAGGCTGCTTCCTGTCAGCGACACACAGTGCAGACGTTAGTGGGGCAGGTGAGGGGGCGGGGCTCTGTGAGAGGGTGAGGGTTCTCCCGTTTTTTACCCAGCGTTTCGTGCTCCACTTTGCGGCTGTGCAGGTATCTGCGCTTCTTCTCCTTCAGCAGGTGCTGCAGCCGTTTGAACTGGTCGATGTAGAGCGACTGCAGGCGGATGAGTTTCTCTCTGGTGATGAGGGCGACCTCCTCTGCCGTGTAGACTCCTGCGTGTCTGCAAACACATTAATAACAATCAGGTCAAAGAGCCAAAGAGCCACGGCTCAGAGCAACAACCTCCCACTGCTCTGCAGAAACCCTCTGTTTACACCTGTTACAGACTCAGCCTCCTGTGTCTGTTTGATCATTTATTTCTATTCGATCCAGGTTTGAAATTGTGCATAATTTAGAGGTGTGGCCGTTTGAGTGACACCTGGGCCGACCCGCCCCTTCGGTGGATGCTGAGACGGCAGCGCCCCAGCTCTACCCGTGATTTGCCTCTTTGCCCTTTTTTTTGGATCACCCAGGAAGTAGGAGGAGTTAGGCATCTGCAAGACGGTGGCGCTACGTCCATCTTTCTATACAGTCTTGGATTCATGCAGGAACTATTTGTTGTCGTTCTGAATAAACGCAACTGCGAGATGATTTTCCAAAAGGAAAATGTTTCCAGAACATATGTTTATATCTCGTTTGTACATTTGAATATGTCGCCCACGGCGATGACACCTTTGAGCGTGCACTCGCTGACAACTTGAATACAACACAGAACTCTGGAGGTGAAGGGATGAGTCAGCGTACTTGAGAGGATCCTCGTGATCACTGTCCACGCTGTCCGCCTCACTGTCGGGGTCTCCTCTCCACGTCTGGTCCAGAACCAGCGGCCCCTGCTCCTCCTCGCTCACACTGTCGTCGTCTGTGCGGAGAGAATCGAGTCAGACCGGCGCTCACGCGACCGAGCTGAAGAACGAGCGCGCGTGGAACCCGACGGCGTTACCTGCAGCGCGACCTCCCTCTGACCGACCTCCCTCGTGGCCGTGTGACTCTGCGCGGTGGAATCCACTGAGCTGAGACAGCAGCGTCTCAGGGGAGGGAGCTGAGGTCGCCTTTCTCATCTGCGCTCGCACGGCCATGGCATTCCTGCGAGTGTGCTCTGCACAGAACACCACCCTGAGGAACACGCAGAGGAGTCAGGAAAACCATGGTTCTGTGATCATCTCTGTGACATTCACACTTCACGGTCCACTCACCCGTCTTTCCTCTCCACTTTAGGTGCAGCGTTGGGGCAGCGCTTGCCGTTCTTGGCAGAGACGTAGCTGCACGGTTTGTACGGCGCGTTCTTGTCCTCCAGGATGTGTTTCAGGCAGAACTCCAGTCCTTCCAGCCGAGGCTGAGAGCAAGGACGCTGGGTGAAGGAGCAGGACTGAGGCTCCTGGGGTCTGGACGTCTGGGTCACTCGGTTCCGACTTGACGGCAAAACGTGGATTCGTATCCTGTTCATTGTGATTCTGGAAAAAAACAAGCATGAAAATATTTTAACATATTTTAATGACTTTGAAGCTGCAACAAGCACGTCAACATCATTACAGTTTAAATTCTTTTAATACTTGGATTTTGTTGCACTAAAGAGACAATTGCAACTGCAGATATTCTTTCATCTGATACTGTACAAGGATCCTAAAAGGTATATTTTACAAATTATGAATTTTGATTTTTTTGAAATATATAAACACAAAATGTCATCTTTGTCACATTTGATGACATGTGGATTGTTTTAGTCGAATGCATCTGCACCACAGGAGGACATAATGAAAAAATGGAGGTAACATAATCATATCATCCACGTAAAGGCTATTTATTATACTGAATATAGTTATTAGACATTATAATGGATACAGTTCATATTCAGAACTATTTTGAGGCTTTTTACAAACATTCATGGGATTTTAAGAAAACAACAAACTGGATCTGCGATCATAAATACATATGAATTAAATGAATAAATAAAGGAATATTGTTAAAGGTGCAATGTGTAGGATTTAGTTACACCTGTTGATGGATAGTGGAGAGAACGTGAACCTTGAGTTCAGACTGAAATTATATAAACAACAATCCATGGTGATCATACACGGATAAAGACATTTAAAATATAATCACATTAAATATAACATTACTGAAGATGTGATAACACATACACATGGATGTATATAATGTTTGAAAGAATAAGAATAGTTTAATGTCATGTCCACGTGTCTGGATTAGCCCGATAATAAAGTGGCTATGACGGTCAGAGAGAAAAAGGAAATAAAGGAGCAAAATGCAAAAGAATAATATTCATCTCATGTAGGAATAACATACGGAGATAACGTAACTCCCGCTATTCACCATTCAATACGTTAGGAGTATTGTTGACATGGGAGACAGCGTGTCAGGTGTAGCGTCATATTCTCAGTCGTATAAACAATCGTTCATCTTATAAATGACTGTTGTGAGTTTCAAAATAAAAACACCGTTTGTGACGTGGAGGAAAATTGTTTCACTCACGTTATAATTGAATCATACGTTCATTTCTGGGTTCAACAAGTCTAACCGGGCGCCACACCACGCGACAGCCCGCCTCTCCTCACTGCGTCATCTCTTTGAACGAGGAGACGCCATCTTTGTTTAGCCTGCTAATGTTAGCATGCGGCTAATTTGCCCAATTTGTGTCCCAGAAATACTTCTTTCTGATCCGTTACCGTCAGGAGTTCGTGTTAGTGTCATTTCCGGGACTGGTGGAGGCGGATAAACGCATCTACGGTTTAATTTCAGCAGTGAACTGACGCTTACCTTCTCTGTTCGTCTCTGCCTGCGTCTGACTCCTGCAGTCCTCTGCGTCGACTACCTCAGCCGCCGCAGTCACAAACTAGCCCCGCCTCCCCAGAGGAGCTCTGATTGGTCAAGTGGCTCCACTTCCAGGCATCTCATTGGTCAATCAGCACGTCAATCAGGGTGGCATCATATTCACTGCAGGGGTGAAACTTGGAAGAAAACAATGAAAGGAGCGTTTCCTTAAAATATTTATTGACTTTAATTAAGAATAAAGCGACCACATTACTTCAAAAGAGACAGTGTTCACAGACACCACTGTTCACAAGCTTCTGAACACCCCCATTGTTCAATTTCTATTAGGATTTATGTTTTCAAATCCAATTTAAATGCTGAAAAGGTATAAAAATGTATAAAAAACAAAAGGGTTGCGACAAAAAAAATGAAAAACACGTTTTAATAAGAAAACGTTTAGAAGAAAAGTTTAAATTATGAAATCAAAAGCTTTACAGTGAAATAAGTCTTTACAGCAAATGCAAATCATTCTTATTTACAACATACACACATTATCTGTATGTTGAAACAATACTGCATATAATAATGCAATATATCACTTTTAGGATGGTGGGAGAGAGGCAGACATGTTTGTTTGTCATTCTACAATAAAATATTGAGCTCAATTTTTTCAAAAATTTAAATTAGGCTATTAAAGGTACAGCGTGTATTAAATGATAACCTCTACTGGTGAAGTTGCATATTACAGCTGAATAAACCTCATTTCATCCTTTCCCCTCATCATGTCATGTAGGAGAATTAATGTAGTAGTCTTTATACATCATAAAAGTACAGTTTGTCCTGTCTGTGCTACTGTAAAAACACGGTGGTGCAACATGGCCGCCCCCGTGAAGCGGACCTGCTTTACTTGTAAATATAAATGACTCGTTCTAGAGTAATGAAAACAATAATTTAGACATTTCGCCGATGACACATTCATAAAGACAACAATATGATACATTAATGGACAGAAGTAGAGATTACTCAAATTAATCTTTACACACTGCACCTTTAAGATTCAATAACTCCTTTTTTTATTTTCGATTACACATTTGTTCAGTTAGTTCTTTGCGTAAACTCGGAATCCAGTAACAAATATTGAAAAATGGGCGTGTTCTCAAACTTCTAACCAGTTGTGTAAAAACAAAAACAAAAAAGAACTGAAAACAACAAAAAATACATCCCATAATGAGTCATTTCCAGACCTGAGTGTCGCGGAAACACCAAGACATGAAAAACATATTGAAGCCATGTGATTTTTTGCATTGATAGGTTGCATGAGTGTCTCTCACATCGCGGGTTTATTTTGAAAAACCATATGTTCGGTTGTACGACTTCCTCTCACAGCATAGAGTTAATACTTTGAAGATTGTGTCCAGATTTCAGATCAAAACATTAAAAATGGCAATGATATATCGGACACCCACTCTAACAACAGTCTAACCACAATACACGTCAACACTTGGTCAATTGCATCGTAGGAAAACACCTACCCAGATAAATATTCAGTGCATTTACCACATTTCCCTGTTACCAATAAAACCTCTGCTGCCTGAGCAAAGAGCCGTTTGCTTTATCAGCACAATTTCCAAACGTGGAGGGAACGAAAATATCTTACAATTGTATGGCTGAGTTGTTGTACTGCATTACTGTGAACTGAGATGTTGATGACAGACGAACAGAAAGCAGGTAACGAGCAGTAATACGACACAATCAAAAACCATAGAGAGCTTAACTATGCATGAATGAAATATACACATGATACCCGGTTTCCTCGCCGACAGAGAATAGCACCTCTTTCCTCACAACTGGGTTTTTATTGTCCCGCTCCAAAACACAATTATTGAAAACATTGATTGGGATGAACGACAGTATTTTGCGCTTCATGCTCGTGTCCATACTGTAGTGGAGGTATGTGGAGGACCGGTCTGTCAGCTGTGAATGGTTTTACACAAAAGAACACATGTAAACATTTTTGATGACTCATGGCTTGTTGGAAAAGTTGGAAAGCAACGGTTGAAATCCTCGAATTGAAAAGACGTAACGAGCAGACAGACACCGGGGTTTACAGACGCACACGTGAGGGATGATGACCAGGACGAGTCTGTGTTCAACACTTAACTATCAGTAGAAAACGTATTCGTAATCTTCCCCGACAGACAAGTTACAAAACATGACTTTTATAAACCGAGTACTTTTCTTTCTGGACACTGGGTAAGATATGTTTGAGCTCTGAACCATAAATCTACGTATATTCTGGGTGCGAACTTTAGTGTAATTATTAGAGAACTGAATATGAATATTTTACAACCATTTAAAACAATGACTGCAACGCTCGGAAAAAATCTAAAAGACAAAAGCTTCCTTAATTTACATCTTTTTTTTGCAATTTTTATAACAAAATGTAAAAAATATCTCATGTTTGTTTTCAACATTTTACAATTTTTTTGTACAAGTTTTACAAAATAATGACGGGAACCAAAAATAGACAGGGGCTGAAGGTAATTGACCCTTTTTAAAGGTTATGGCTTAAAAAAAAAAAAGAGGGAAAAGGGAGAAAATAATTTTGAAAAGAAAATGAAAAATAAAAATAAAAAGAAGAGATGGCTTTGGAGACATGCACGCTCAAACTAGCCTGTACAGTCTGGATGAAGAAGTATCCCTCCGCCCAAAAACATGGAGGAGGGGAAGCCTTAAAAAAGGTAGAAAAGGGGGACTTTTGTATTTTTTTAATTATTCAATCAATAAATAACTTACTATAAAAACATTATAAAAAGACAATCGATAAGATCTAACAGGTACAAGATGGAAATGGTCTCATTTCCTCATGATTTCACGACGACAGCTCCGTCTAAAACCAGGTCCATCGTTTCATTTCACCAGTTCAAATTTAAAAATCTAGATTTTTCCGCACGTTCTGCTTTTCAAGCGTCTCATTATTGCCCCACCAGTGACGGCGAATCATGCACAACTCATTACCGGTACATTTCTGCGCTGTCACACCAACTGCCCCGTTCCAGAAGACGTTCAGACCAAAGAGAAACAATACTTGTACGTAACGTGATGGATGTCTGCCGGGCGAGAGCAGAAACTCATTTGGGTAACGGCGGCAGTGGCGGGGGAGGGTCTGAAGGCAGCGGAGGGGGTCTGGGGTTGTTGCCCCGGGAGCCGCCCCCGTAGCGGTACTCCCCGTACTGGGCTCTGTAGTCAAACATGGACGGCTGTGACGGCTGCACCCCCTGCGCGCTCAGCAGCGAGTTCAGCATTTCAAAGGTGTCCTGGTACTCGTTGGACTGGGCCCCGCCCGCCGCGCCGTGCCCGTTAGTGTCCGTTTTGTCCCCCTTGGAGTGAGCGTAGCCCCCCTGGTGGTGGGGCAGACCCAGCGCGGGGAGAATGTCGGCGCCGTGGCCCAGAGTCTGCCCGGCGGAGGAAGACAGGGACGGCAGCTGGTAGGGGTTCCTGGAGGCCTTGCCGAGCTTAGCGGCGGGGAGGGGCGGCGCCGCCGGGTCCTGGGAGTGCGTCCTCTTGCGAGTGGCAGAGGAGGACGAGGAGCTCGTCCTGGACGAGTCGCTGGGGACTTTTTTGCTGCTGCCTACGGCCCCGCCCCCCGAGCCGGACGAGTGTTTATGCGAGGAGGAGAGCGAGGCACCGCCGGAGGAGGAGGAATGGTGGTGATGGTGGTGGTGGTGGTGATGGTGGTTGGATCGTTCCCTGTGCTTGTCCCTGCTCTTCCCCTCCTCCCCCGAACTCCCCCTCTGCTTCTCCGGCACCCGGATTCTGACCTTGATGTCCTGCTCCTGACCCCGGCCGCTGCCGCCGCTGCCACCGCTGCCGGCTCCGCCCCCTGCGACGGGAAAGCGCATTTTCAGAGAGCTCCTGTCGTGTCGGTCCTTCTCCAGGGGGATTTTCAGAATAATGGGCGAGGGGCTGGACATGTCGGAGGAGGAGGAGCTGGTCTGCTGGTGGTCCCGCGTCTTCTCTTTCCTCTGCTGCTGCCCGATGAGCGCCTGCGCGGCGTTCGCATAGTCCCTCTTCACGCTGGCCTCCATGTTCTCCAGCTTCCTCTTCTGCGCGGCCAGGACGTCGGCGTTCTTGGCGCGGTACTCGCTCAGCGATACCTTGGCCGGGGCGTGGACCTCGTTGTTGACCTGCTGCTGCTCGGCCGCGCCCTGACCTTTGCCGCTCCAGGTCTGCGCGCTGCCGGCCGCGCCCCGCTCCTTCTCGCCCGCCGACGAGGAGGAGGCGGAGGGCGGCGCCGAGAGGCTCATCAGGCCGGCCACGGTGCTCTCCGACGACGCCATGGAGATCATACTCATCATGGTGTCCCTCTGGTCGCCGTCCTCCTGGACTTTAGGTTTGGCTTTGGGAGTCTGACCTCCGGCCTGTCAGCACACAAACACAGAGTTGTGGTTGAGTGAGACGACTACAAAGGCGCTGGTGGTGCTGGGCGGTGTCTGCGGCTTATCAGTGCGCGTTAAAGGACCAGTGCGGGGAAAAGGAAGTACCTTCCAATTGCGGATCCGTTTCAACCTGCTGGGCGTTTTCTCCAGGATCTGCAGGAACTCGTGCGTGAGCTCTGAGGACGGGAGGGAACAGGAAAGAGTCGCGATCAGAGCGCCTTCAGCAGCGGGTTCGAGTGAATGTCTCTCAGGATTCAGGAAACATTCAACCAGTGTCAGAATAAAGAATAAACACAATGCTGAAACTAAACGAAGTCAATTCTGTATTTCCTCACTAAATGTGTGAGAATTTTAACCATAGATGCATTAAAAGAAAATCCACATTTACACTAATATTAATGGTGCTCATTACTGCCACCGCCTGGACTGGAGTATGTATTACAATGCGTCGCTCTGGTATATTTGAGTGAAGTAAAAACATATGTGCGATGTTGCAACACTGAAAATGTCTTTACGTTTTTAATAAAGTTTACGACGTTTTAAGGCTAATTAAAACCTTTATGTAAAACAAATGCCTTGTAAGACTCGTTAAGGATCCACAGAAACCAGGATAATGACTCGTCTCACACATACCGTCCAGCAGCTCCAGTGTGACAGTGGGATCCACGTACTCCCACCAGTGTTTGCCGTCCGTGGACACGGGAATCTCCCAGTTGGACCATTTGCAGGCGAGGTGGATGCACACGCAGGCCACCACCGGCGGACTGTACTGCAGGCTGAACGTGGTTAAGTGCAGACTACGTGGCAGCATTCGTCCAAGGGAGGCAGCGAAAATCAAAACAACACGGGACGAGAGAGAGAGAGAGAGAGAGAGCAGACATTCAGTATATTGAGTTTGAGGCTTGTACACAACAACACAGGAATCAAGTAGAGCAGCTTTAGACTGATTTGGAACTATACCTGTTGGTGGCCATGAAGTATGATGTTTGGGCCAAATCCTTACTCGCTGGAACAACAACAAACACAAAGAAATATAATTAAAACCTGCAGGGTGGGTGAAAGCGCACGCTGCCCAACAAACTGTGATGAAATTTCAAAATAAAAGGTCACAGGTGAAGAAATGATGCTCACCTCTAACAAGCTGAGTGCACTTGACAACATGAGTATGTGGATGGTCAATGGTAATTTCAAAAGCTGTAATAAAAAGGAGGACAGAGAGACAGGGCTTAGTAAAGAACCAGAGTTCGGGTCGAGAGATTCCCACGCGTCGCCATATTCAAAAGGTAAATATAAAGCCTGCGAATGAGAATATCACCACATCAAATTAAGTTTTAGCAAAAACCAATGAGGGGTCTTCTGATAACATCCTGGACAACATGAGAATCTGCTGCTGCTGAAAATGGAAAAATGTGGATTTTGACTCGTGTACTTTTGCAAAGTAGAGAATTAAATCAAAAACGGCGTCAATCCAAGCGATCGACGATGGGCGGGGACTAAGAGGCGGCACGTCACCACAGACCTACGACTTGAAAACATGAGAGGGGAATGTGATGTGAAGGATTTAACAGAAAGAAAAGTGAGCAAATGATGACTCGGCAATAACGAAGCACGAACGCTTCCCATTGCCTCTAACAGCATGAAGGAGCTCTGTGGGGAAAAGCAACAACACGTTAGCAGTGGGGGTTTATTTCTGGAGGGGAATCAAGGCATCCAACTTCTCCCCCTCCCAACTTACCCAAGGTCTGGAGTATTATGCTCTCAAGAATGACCAGGTCTTGGGCTTGTTGCAGGTAGGCCTGAGGTTAAAAGGACAGGCACGTTACTCACTGGGCGCCGTCGATCCCGTTGTTGAACAAGAGCAGCTGGACACGCGTTCACGTGGAAGCGTGACGTTGTGCTGGAGCTGCTTGAAGCTGCACAGCCTGTACAGATGCTCTTGTTTCACAACTTCACAGACATGAAATGACCTGGGTGAAATCTGACAGACACAGGGATGCACTTTGGGTCTTTGTGTATGCGTCATGCTACATCAACAGCAGCTCACAATAAACACACCTCATCAGGCGTGAAGGGACACAGGTATGTCGGCAGTCGGCCTCATTCATAGACGGAGTCACTTTCAAATAACAAACAGGGTGCGACAGGGAGACGAATGGTGGTTTAAGGCCAATTCACGAGACCGGATGATTTTCAGAATCCTCTGGACCAACAGGGGCGGAAGGAGACTTTTATACAAAGGGGGGGGGGGGGGGGCTGGGGGGGGGTTAGGTTTTATCAGGGCTTCCATTTACTAATAAAAGAAAATATTCCGTCCAGAGACAGAGTAACACCCATCATGTAAATTTGCACAACAACAGTGTTTACATGTTTACTCACTTCTACAGGCCAGTTATTACTTGGACTGAGACTTTGACACAGAGATGAAAGTCAGAATACGTTTGCGCGCGACAGCAACACGGTTCACTCGTGTGGAGGTGACTGTGACTGACGGGTTGTGCTTTAATCTTTTCGTAAATTCCTACACGTAAAGTCCTATTAGGTTTGTGTTCTGTTCTTGTTGTTACGCCGTGTTTGGATTCATGGATTCGTGACCTCCGAGGGCGGTGAGGGTCGAAGAGTACCGGTGTTTTGGGGGGAGTGTGTCGGGCGTAGGGGCCGCCCCCTGTGTGTCGACCGTAGCTTCACCGGGGAACGTTACACCGAGCCGAGTCCACCGCCAACGGAAGCGGTGGATTCTCTTTCAACCAGATCGAGTAAAGACAAAAGGAAGTGAAGGAGAGGTGGACGTACATCACTGCGTATGTCTGGCGAAGGCTCCTGAGGGTTGAGGCAGGCGTGGGCCACTTTGATGACGTGCTCCAGCTTCCGGGGCTGCTCCTCCACCTTGGCTGCGAGGAAGAGAGCGGCGGGAGAAATGACCTGGCAGACAGGAAGAAGGGCAAAACCACAATAACAGCGATGAGCCAGGCGATGGACGTCGGACGGTCAAACACGGAGTATTGATACTCACATTTCTGTGGAACCTGGTGAATGACTGGACCATGTAGAATCGATGCATGTACACAATGGCAGTGTTAATTGTGAGTTGGGACCTGGTACGTGCGGGTTAAGGAAAACACGAGCACTACAACACCCTGACTGACAACGTGTTGTGTTTACATGTGAGCTAACACGTGTTAGCACCTGGAGATGAACTCATAAACATCTACCTTTAGTCACAGCAGAGGTTGAGCAGCACAGTTGAAGCCCGGCTAGCAGCACAGCTCCAACAGTTAGCCAAAACATTCTGCTTGTTACGTAACACCAACTCATTTACACTAAAAACACATCGTGTACAACATGTTGTACGTATATGTGATGTTTTCACACATGCTACTGTCTCTCGCTCTGTGTGTTACCCACAAAAACACACCGAGTTAGCGGCGATGCTAATGCTAAAGTCCTGAAGGCCCGGGCCGACAACACAGGCCTCCACGGCCCCGGCACAGCCTGCTACGCCGCTCGGAGGCACCGTTAGCAGAGCCCCCAAGAGCCCAACCCACCGCCGGAAACAGATAGAAAACAACAAGGCCCAACACAAGACCCCCCCAAACTACCACAACATGCTAACATTAGAGGCGCAACGCGCACGAGCCGGCGATATTCAAAGCAACACCTCGCTAGCTAGCATGCTAACAGCGGCTAGCAAGAGACGCCAGTGGCCCCCTCCCGACAAAAGATACACATTGAGCCGCTGTCCCATGTCCTGGAGCAGGTTCGCCGCCTGTTGCCGGTACGACAGCTCCTTGTCCGGGTCAAGTCCCGCTCGCCGGGATGGGCTGTTGTCGATCTGCTGCCGGGTGTAGTACCATTTGTTGTTACAGTTTGCAGGGAGAGAACGAAACGAAGCCGCCATCACTGAGAAGGACGAGAGTTTAAAATTTCTGTGCGTCACAGGAACATACGTCACAGCCGGGAGGGGGGGCGAGGGGGAGAGGGGAGAGTGGAGGGGGGGGGGGGGGAGGGGGGGGGGGGGCTGAGTGGAGGAGACGATGCACAGGATAAATAAACAAATGACCTTTATTTCCTTTTTTTTATTAAATGAAACTATCGTAAGTACTCCACCAGTATTAAAAAAGTGCATCATTATTTATAATAAAAAACAAAGCAAAAATGTAATAATTGAGCCTAAAGATTAAAATAATAAAATACAAATCATTGAAAAAATGGAAATACAGTGAAGCAATATTGCTTATAGATAATGGCAGTAAAGTTCATACATCTGTTTTTGTGATAAAGGTTCATTATATTTTGTATGATTTTTCTATACTTCTATAATTAATGAGCATTCTTACACTGGTTTGCATTGTGAGCAACTTTATGTGGTTTATTATCTTCAAAGATAATCTTAATAATTGTGTTTTTATTTATCAACATGATTTCTGAATTATTTATTATCAGTTTTGGTGAAACCATGTTTTATCAATGACAGGCGGGTGACATCATTCAGAGTTATTGTTCATAGAATTTCAAAAAGATCTACATTTCTGTAAATGGACTAAAATACAAAAACAAAGCAGGTGTCAAAAAATCAAAAACAATTTATTTTAAATCACAAAATGTTAGAAAATGGACAGATAACAGAAGCAGTGCACCACTGGAATCCCCAACACGAGCAAATAACAGGTTATCTGACGAAAAGTACAATTAAATACAAATGAGTGTGTTTTATCTTTTAAATGGAACATTACATTATTCAAACGAATGACTTCAAATTACAAAAACAAAAACAGAACGCTGAAAAGCAACGACACGGCACTTCCTGCTTCTGTTTGCTTGATGAATCTGAAGTGGTTGAGTTTGGGATCAAACAGTGACAGAGGACCTGATACTTTAAGTTTACTTTGTTTTGTAGCAGTTAAAGAAAATAACCTCTGCATCCACAGGAAGTCAGATCCAAAACTAAAACATAGGGACAGGAAATGATGATAAAAATATGGGATTCACAGGACAGAGTATGTTGCTTCAGTACGGACTATGAAAAATAGAACAACGTGTACAATATCCTGTTGTGCTGATGCACATTTAAAAAAAATTGACCTTTTCCAAAGGGTTTGAAACCATGTCACTCACTCGCTTGTATTTAAATGTACGTCTGATTGATACATGAATCCCTCTTGCGACGTTTGTCGTCGCCGAGTTTCTGTCGTACGACCATGAAACCGTTTCACCAAAACTCTAAAACTTTATTTACACTTTCCCAAAGCGCTCGGCGCGCTTCATCTTCTTCGCCTGTGGAAAATCAAAGAGAATCCATTCATTTTAAACGGAACCACGAGATAAAGGTGAATCTGATCCAAAGGGAAACCAAGAGAACTTACGTCGGCGTCTTCGGCTCCGCCTCCGCCCGTTGAGATTCCAAACCTCTCCTTCCTCTTCTTCAGCTTCTCGTCGTCTTCAATCTGCAAAACAAGTTGGAGTCAAATGTGCTGATTTCTTTACATCACCTAAAATGATTACTTCCTTTGATGGATTCTGGATCGTTGTGAATTTGTTCAAATGGACTAAGATGGTTGTTTGTAGTGACGCCCGTCACCACGTCGCCATCACAAACCTCGACACGATGACATCATACGTACACGCAAGCTCAGATTTACCTTTTGGGAGATGGAGGAGACGTTCATGCCGAATCTCTCCGCCCTCTTCTTCAGCTGGTCGGCGCTCACCTTCACCAGACACAAGAACAACCCCCTTCACATCATCTCACTCCAGGAGGAGACTCAGGACAGAAACATACGAGTTTTCCTTTACACTTACAGGAGCTTTACTGTTGGCGACGGCACCTGATCAGGACAAACAGGACGGACAGAAAACATGTTGTTACATTAAAGGTAAGAGCAGCATTTCCACAGTGAAACGAGGAGAAGCGCGAGACAACAGACCTGGAGAGGGACTGGTAGTTTCTGTGGATCCTCCAAACCTGGAGGAGAGCAGCAAAATACAGAAAGCTACAAAACTCCTGTAGAATTCTACTTTAAAGGAGCTTTAGAGAGATTTCTACAAACAGTTGATAATGGTGACACATGAATGAAATGGAGTCTGATGACATTCCAGTGAGGCCACAGAAACAGAACAGTTACTGTTGTTTTGACCGTTAGAAGAAGTGTTGAGTTCTGACCTGGCAGCACGAATGGCCTTCTTGCTCTCAGCTGTGGCAGGAATGTCGAAGCGCTCAGCTCTTTTCTGTAGCCTCTGTTCAACCCGACCACCAACATGGAGAGAGGAAAGCACAGAGTTGCTTGAGTGTGTCAATCAAAAGAAACAAGAAGAGGCAACATATCACAGGAGAGTCCCACGTACCTCGGTCGCAGTAGCCGGGGGAGTTATTTTCACCACTTTCTTCTCAGTAGGTCTGAAAAACAAATTAAAGAGTTAAAGAAGTGGAATAACAACTCATCATTTTGCTGTAGAAGTAAAAAAGTTTTAAAAAAATGTTTTTAAAAGATAATTGAACTCACGAAGCACAATCAGCAGATTCAGAATCCTTGCTGGTGTTCACGTCGTTGGGAGCGTCGACTTTAGAGAAGTCCTGAAATCACCCAGAACAAACCAGTTCATCACAGAGTCACGGAAAAATGAAAAAGAGGGAGGAATTAAAGTTCAACGATGACGTCACCTCTGCGTCCTCTGCCAACACCTCATCCACATCCACGTCTTCATCTGTTTGGAAGAAGAGATGAGATGAAGACGCCAAAAAAGATAAACTTAAATACTCAGATACATCAAATAGTTCCATGGAATCCAAATTCTACGTCGACCACAGGTCAAAGAAGTAAAGTGTCCTCACCGTGTTCCTCCAGGTACGCCTGCAGGCGAGCGATGAGCTCGCCTTTGTTTCCTTTGATGTCCAAACCTCTGGCCTCACACTCCTGCCTCAGCTCCGCCAGCTACAACAGAAGAACACAGGTTTAGGACCAAAGAAACACAGGAAAAGGTTTTTAACACCAGCAACCTTTGGAAAACTCTAGTTTCTCTAAATACAAAAAAGTCCTGTTTAAAATATCAAATCTGTTGATAATAGACTTTCAGGAATCAGAAATCAAGCTCCAACCAAACAAATACAGAAAGAGTGTTTTGAAATAAGATCAACCTTTATTCGTCCCACAGTGGAGACAATTACAATACTAGCCACACTATGAGAATGAAGAGGAATACCTTTTCCTAAATAAAGGATGTACTGGGCTCAAATGTTTCGTATAAAGTAAAAGACGCTGACGTTTGAAGAGGATCTGACCTATAGACGAACGGACACGAGGACTTTGAAAGGATTTGGAAACCTCTGATTTAGTTTAGAGGCTGTGAACCAAAGGACGGCGCAACATTTTCATGTATCTGAAATGAAGCGCAACGTTACAAACAAACATGTCGGTTTGAATCTGATTCACAATAAAACATGTTTGAAGCCAAAACTTGAGACTTAAAATGAATTTAGAAATGTTAATACTACTAACTTCACTTTGCCTTTAAAACATTATTTAGAGTGGAAGCAGCAGAAAATCCAAACGTAAAAGGTGTAAAAAAAAAAAATAGTAAAAAAAAGTACAATAACAACACTGTACAGTTCTGACTAACAGAACTTCCGGTGGAGTAAAATTGCATTAATAGCGTCTATTATTGATTTTCTTCCTAAAGGACTGTCCACACGACACCTGCAGCGGAGTGTTTCCACAGGACTGACTTTACACGTGAACGTGCAGCTGCTGTGACACGTGATTCGGTTCTGTGGACATCGACGCAGCTTCGAGTCTCTGAGATTCACTGAGGTCAAATATTATCGGCGGATGAATATTTCAATCAAGATAATTGGCGGGAATCTGTGTCCACACAGGAAATAGGAATACGTTTTCAACACGACACAGCATTACATGTGTAGTTATACTTTATCCACAGCGACGCTAACGTTCTATCCGAGTAAACTTTGTTAGCTGTTAGCTTCGCGTATGAATGAAGAGCGTGTAGATCCGCCGGTCACTGTCCGTCACTCGTTTTACGGCCCTAAAAACATTTATCGGTCAATTGTTTATTTTTCTAAAGAGTTAACAACATTTAAAATGTGTTCCCCTCCGATAAAACCAGCTATTAAACGTAAATACACGAATATGTACGTGAGTACGAACCTTCAGCTTCTGCAGCTCTATCACTTCGGCCATCTTTCTTTGTTGTTGTCTCACTTCCTGCGCATCCAAGAGGAGATGCGCTCGCTCGCCGGCTCACAGCGCCACCGCAGGACAGAATGACACACTGCAGGCCGATTCATCAAAACTGGTTTTATCCAATTCTGGGGATTATTCTCTTTCTGTGATACTTTGTTTTATGACCTGAAAGTTATTTAAACATCTAAGATGATTTGAAACATAATATACGACACAATTATTCAGACCTTTTATTCAGACATCCAGTGGTGAAGTTGAATATTACAGCAGATGACCCCCGAGGAGTTATTATAGCGTCTCCTGCCGTATCAAACCGAAAGGAACCAGAAGATGAGGTTTCATAGAGGTGTGATTTCCACTTCCTGGTGCAGAGTGAAACGGATCCTCTGGAAAGACCAGGATGATCCTCATTAAGTGCAGGTCAGACCAGGGACACAAGGTCACGACCCCTGCCGAGTTATTACTGAGGTCACAGAGGTCACTTTCACCTGTGACCTTTTGCTCTCTCCATCAGATTTTACTTTATATATATATTTATATATATACACACACACACACATATGCAACTATAATAACAATAACAATATTATTATTATTATTATTATTATATTATTATTGATCATAATATCTTTAACCGTGTATTAAATGGTGGGGCTTATTTTAAAGGTGCATTGTGCAGGATTTGGTGACATCTTCTGGTGTTTTTCCACATGTAAAAATAAAGGGCTCACTTGAAAACAACAAGTCACACATTCAGGTGATTACACACATAATTACGATCATTCCATTTCTGTAAATTGAATAAAAATAACTTCATTTACTGCCTTTACCTTTAAGTCCTTATGTTAGCGCAGCGTGTGAGGTCATACAGAACATGTTAGCGCGGACATGTTAGCGCGGACATGTTAGCACAGACATGTTAGCGCACACATGTTAGCGCACACATGTTAGCGCACATGTCAGA
>JAFBJT010107866.1:0-13516 GCA_016785325.1 Chascanopsetta lugubris | reverse complement strand
CAGATCAGCTTTCCTTTGTAGACGACGAACATAGACAACACGGGCGACAGAAGCCCAGTGCGTGCAGCACCACAAAGCACTTGTTTGATGTTGCAGGCGTTAATGATCCACGTAATCTAATGAGCAACCAAGCCGAATACAGACATCACTGGGGGTGGGGGGGGGTGGTTCTGGAATTTGTAAAACACCGAAAACGAGTCCTCGTCAAAACTGTGACTCCGCATGTACCGAGGGAGGAGGACGTTGCTCTGAGACAATGAGGATTCTTGGCGTTGCTCCAAACGACTACCGCCCCAGACGTGGTAACTCTTCCTCTTCAGCGAGGAACGATCGCTTGTGGCTATATGGAGAATACCAACGCTGTATACGTACATGCTCTGCTACTCGCCATTCAGGTTGAGGCGTCCCGAATGCGTCTCGGCAGCACAGGGATGTTCCGTGATGGAGGCAGGGCGGCGAGAGTTCTTAGCTGACTCACTGTCATCCGAGTAACCACGATTTTACGGAACGCTATAACAGCTGTGTGACCCATTTTGTTCTCACAGGGGAAGTGCTGGGAAAACTCTCCCCGACTCTTCCAGATGCAGTATCTTTTCAAGTTACTGTGATGTTAACACAAAGGGGCAACACAGTGCAGACAATAGGGAAGTGAAAACACTTGCAGTTCACAGGGTGGCCACCTGAGGCCTGCTCCAAGAGTGATTTGATCCTCATAGACTTTAGAGGTGAATTAAACATGTTTAAAGCCTGGTACAAACTAGGGTTTGGGTCCCAGCGAGTCACATTTGATACTATGACAACTGTACGGAGGTGAAGGTTCTAGGAAGTAGGAGGAGTTAGGCATCGGCAAGATGGCGACGAGTGACTCGCCCACATTTTGCTTTGAAAGGACTGCAGAAAATCAACGGGTGACTTCACGAAGGCTACGCCCATCTTGAGATACGGTCTGAGGTTAGTACATGTTGTATGTTTTAAACGTGATCCTGATGTTGTATTACTCTCAGTGCTGCAAAAACCACCAGAGCCTGTGAAAAATAATGGTGAACACCACCAACACAGCGTCCTTATTAAGCATATCAAAGGCTTCGGAGGCGAACGGTCAGCGCTATGATAATGTAGAGCCTGGTGTCTCTGCAGAAACCCAATCGTTGCTTCCTCACCGGAAAAACACACAGCTGCCCTGATCCTGATTGAGATAACAATCGAGCGGCACCAGCACTTCGATAATGTATCTGTGTGAAATGCACAGTGATAGCATCTTAGTCGAAAACGGGGCTCTGGGCAAAGAGAATACATAAGACAACAATGAGCTCATCCCGGGTATAAACTCCACTCTCTCTCTCTCTCTCGCTCACCCCCCTCCACTCCCGACAGATTTGGAGTAGTGAATGAGACCAAAGGCTTCCGCCCGCTCTCTTGTCTGGGTAGCAAATCTCCAAATCCCAGCCAGAGGGAGAAACAGATCCAGCACCCTATTACAGGGAGCCTGAGAGATGGGACTGCGTTTCATTCACAGCCAAATTCAGCTTTTGTCTCGCAGACCCCGTCAAATAGGGGCTACGCCTTTGCTAGGAGTGTAGTAATGACATTATGCGAGCGCTGGCTGCTACAACTGCAGGATGTGTGCGTGTGTGTGTGTGTGTGTGTGTGTGTGTGTGTGTGTGTGTGTGTGTGTGTGTGTGTGTGTGTGTGTGTGGTTTCAGTGATGAGTGGGTGATGGTGATAGAAAAAGGAGAAGGAGAAAGAGACAGATGACTCTCTCAGCCCGAGACTCTTGACTGAACTGCAGCCCAGAAAATGCAGAGGAGGGAACGGACCCCTTGGTTTCTCCTCCGCGGCTGAATGATGCTCTTGCAGCCAAAAAGACTGATGTTAAAGGACATGGAGCCCTGCACCTATAAAAGCGATTGGGGTTTTGAGTTAAAGTCAGAAATGTTTGACACCGTCCGTCTTTTATCAGTGAAGTGGTAAAAGTGGTTATATTTTTTATTACCTCGAGCAACAAGTGCCGACTGCTCCGGTGATGACGCTACTCTGGATGAAAGAAATTCAACTCCTAATATAACACGTTCAGTTTGAATGAATAAAAGTCAAAGTCCTTATCTGAAGGAATTCAGCTACTACCCTTAAAAGGAGTGCGTGTAGGATTAAGTGATATCTAGTGGTTCAAGTTGAATGTATTTTGTGTTTTTAAAAGAGGTTTCACTCCCAGTAAATATCAAGTGGTCATTCTGGCGCTAATGAAAACTTACCTTGAGGTACTTTATATTCCTAAAAACATCACTGTCAATATCATACATCAGTTATTTCATTTAAATCTTACACACTAGACCATTATCATGTCAAATGCTTTGATACACATCAAATTGAAGCATTTGGCTAGAGTTTCTATGCAACCACAAATTATATCTAATATATAGCAAAGCAAAAAACAAAGCATGTAGTAACACAATCGATATATTTTTCTCAATTAATTGGTTATGAGGAGTAATTTGCCCAAAAATGATATACTATATCATATAGATGACTGGATTTCCATTTGGAAAGACATCCTTACAAGCAAGGCTAAAGCTTTAGTTAAACATGGAAAAAAAGTCTGCTCAATCAGCCAAGAAAAAAAGTTTCTCGTTTCTCCCCCAAGACAGTTTGCACATTCCAAAATATTTAACATTGCCAAGGGTTTAAAAAATGTTATTTCTGACATTTGAAAAAACTAAATGGCCTAAAAAGACTTGATGAAGGGAAACATGGATGGGTTTTAGCAGACAAATCCCATGAGAATTCATGTCAAAAAATTTGCCAAGCTGCAAGAGAAAGAGCTTAAGACCAAGAAATAACATTCCTTGACGACCTACTGGCTCACTGACTGTGGGGGGTAAACATGCAATCAAAGTCAGCAGAAAATACCTTTAAGCCAAAAAGAGAGTGGTGCCTCTTTTAATGCACAGCAGTTTATTCTCCAAAACCAATGCTGGGGTTGAGGTTCATGTGACTTTTAAGTAAAGTAGGATGTCACGTGACTGAGCCATCCACCGCCTCTCGAAGTTCGCCTTGCTTTGGGGCTGCAGGGAGTACCAGCTGGGAGTTGGATCGCAGCTTGAGAACAAGACTCGCCTACTAAGTTACAAAGACGGACTCATGGGAAGAGAGAAGAGAGGGCTCAGAAAAGATACCAAAGAAAGTGGAAAATAAAAAAAACAGAGAGAGACAGAGGGAAAATATCCACGTCAGTTCAAGGTGTGTTCCAAGGTCAAGATAAGCGGTCATGGTAAATGAAATCCTAATGACGGCAGTAATTGCCAAATTGCTGGAACTGCTATGTTGAAAGGGAAATGTCAAAGTCAGAGGTCACTTAGCTCTCCTGAGTGAAATCGTATCAAGTGCCTAATGATCTCCTTCATATATCCCAATGAAGCTTTGGGAGCACTTTTTAATGGAGAGGTGCCGTCGCCTGAGCGGGATTCATCGCTTGAGTGTCAGAAATATCCTCCTTGATCTTGCTAACTGGGGTGCAGTATCTGCTCAAAGAGAAACAAGCTTTGAAGGTCACAGGTTGAGATGAGGCCGTCTCAGAGTGGAGATGACACCATCACAGCTCTAATTTGGCTTCGCAGGGCTTTGATTTGAGTGTGAAACAAAGCACCAGGTGAAGGGGGAAGGCAGCGATTGTCACGGCAGCAATATAAAAGCAATGGCAAAAAAATCTAAAGTTGGTTATGTAATGTATTTTAAAGCAGTGGCATCATTAAATCAATCACTTCAATTCAGGGTCTCAACTGTTTTCGAAAAAATCTGCCATTAGCAGTATCGTTTAATGAGGAATCTGCAATGAGACAGAGGTTACTTTAGAAGTTCTGCACTACAGAGACTTTTATCCCCATGAAGCTTTTTCATGGCGGATCCCTAATAGCTATGACAGATGTACCCAAACAGAGGAATTAGACACAGGAGTCGAAAGAGGAGCAGCCTCAAGACCTTATGATTACTGAATCATTCTATTTTATGAGAACTTGGCAGTAGTGGCCAAGAACACATGGTCCTCAGCCAAGGCTTTTTTTAACCGTCTCTTACGCAGCACAAAATCTCATCTTGATTCCACTCACAATTGCAGCAGAGGACTTATTTCACTCGCCGTAACTTTGAGAAGAGTGTCCAAAAAGAAGGCAAGTCAATCAAATTTGCACTTGATGGTGATTGCAAAAATAAGACCCCGCTAAGAAAGTGAAAAATCTCCATGCTAGCTAACTTTCAGTTAGGATCATGCATTGCGATGACAATATGGACATCTCTGTACGGTATACAGACACTACGCGTAGAGTGAGGAAAATACATGTCTAACCCTCTCATTCAACTTACAACAAAGATAAGAGGCATGTGAAGGACATGTTGGCAGCACCTGTTGTCGAGCACAAACAGCCTGAGAGGGAGGGAGGTGAACAATGAGCCTAGGAGCTTCGAAGGATGACGACAAGTTTCCAGGGTATCAGCGGTAAGCAAAGGCTGAGCCTTGGAAAAAAATAATCAAGTGGGTCGGTCCATCCTGCGGTTGGAAAAAGCCAGAGCGACCACAGTGGACGTCAGGAACTGTGCCATTGGGGACAATGATTAGCATTTGGAAGGAAAAGCTTCTCCTGTGGTGCTTCTTATCTCAAGGACACATTCGATTTAAGAGTCGTGGGTTGTTTTACTAATCAATTTCAGCATGTATCCGCTCGGAAGACTTGACTAGATCAAATGGAGTCATGGTAACGAGGTAAAGTAGGCATAAACAGCTCTGTATCTGGGCCTCATCTGCATCTGAATGGATTCAAGTCCAACGATGCACTTTGAAATCTGACAAGGATGACATAATCAATTCTATCATAAATGCATCTTTTGATGTCATCTACAGTCAGCTACATAAAATCTGCTGACTCAGCTCAAAGTAGCGTTGTGACAGCTATTATCAATGATACAGATTTCACACTATGTCAACTTAAAGTGGCCAACAGGGCGGGGAGTGCTTCTCTCTATGGTGGGGCTGACTACCAATAATTCAATACCATGACCATTCATATGATAGTGCTATTTATGCTACACCACTTCAAAACAACCTCTGATAAGCCCAGAATGTTTCACTTGAGTTTCAGAGGGCTGCGTTCTAAAAGTCAGAAATGTCTCAAGGCCGAACAACAAATAGTTTATCTAATGGCCTGCGATTGCACTAGTGCCCGCTGCCGGTTGCCTGGAGGCCCGATGAGTCATGCTATTCTCAAAAGGACTCCTTTGACTTTTTATAGCAGGAGGTGAGCCGCATGCCAACAATGCCCACAGTTTCCACGAAGGAACACTGTTCTCAGCAAGAAATCAGGAGTTATAAATTGAGCCTTCCGTCACTGCTGACTGGCATGGGGGTGACAGTGGAGGAACCTATGTGTTCGGATAACAATGCTGAGTTAAAGGTTTGTCAGGACTAAAACACAACAACAATGTAGTGTCCAAAACCGAAATGCACCAACTTACTTACAGTAAAGCCATCCGGTAACTGGTTGTGGCTGCCTCTGCTCTTCCTCCCCAAAAAGCATAGGTGAGACATATCTTTAGATTGTGACAGGGTGGAGCCGAGACCAGTGGAGATTTCGTTGGCAAGTTAGCTTCAACCCGGGCTGAGAGTGGCAGTGTGCAAGTGCCAGTAATTTTTTTTTTTTTTTTTATATCAACGCTAGCTAAACACACCGTCGGCAATCAGGACTACAATCTCAGAATCCTGGATAAGCGTGAATCAGTCTTCTTAGACTACGCAACCCAAGTCACTTAAAATAATAGTTGCCCATGGGCCAGTAGAGGCAACCACGCCTCTGCCACACAGAGATCCAGAGCTGTCATTTGTTTGAGAGGTCAGCAGAAAAGAACATAATGAAGACTGAACAAAGGCTATTTGAAGGTGGAGAGCTTGGACAGATAACACAAATTGGCAATTCACTACCGAGTGGCTGTGTGTCCTGGAAGTGGCCAAACAAAGGAGGGACAGATCCAAATTTCTGGCTTCACCTGCAAACTGCGTATGATATGACGCGCAGCCCACCTGCCAGCTGCTCTACTCGATAAGCACAATGATACGACAGCCTCGTCTTTCTCCGCCACTCACGCGCTGACAACCTATTCCAGCTGTCATTTTGTCCTGCTTGGCACAACTCCATTCGTCCATCTGCCATTCCTCATCCTCCGCCCCCGGGTCCTCTTCCGCCCACTCCACCCCCCCGTCGACTCTTCCACTCGCCCATGCCCCGCAACAACAGCAGAAAAGAGAACCCTGGGCAGTGGTGTCCTTTTTGCTGGCCGTCGTCCATTCTGGAAACAAAGCTGTGGCCTCCGACCAAAAAAACCCTCTGTAATGTCACACCAGGTGGGCTGGCTCGGCCCGTGGCTGGGCTGAGACAATTAAGTCATTCCCACCTCTCAATGGGGCGGAGATCATAAGGACAAAACCATCGGAACAATAGACACATCTACGAGGATGGAATTGCCCCAAATGTAAAGATGTGATCATCTGGATTTGTCCTTTTCTGCATCCACCTCGGTGCATACGGATAATCTAACAATCTGAGCTTGGTAGCCCCCTCTTGCTCTGGGTCTGCTACATAACAAGCCATCACTGGGGGGGGGGGGGGGGAGGAGAAGAGAGAGAGAGAGAGAGAGAGACAGAGACAGAGACAGAGACAGAGACAGAGAGAGAGAGAGAGAGAGAGAGAACGCACAGGCAGCTGCTACTGTTTACTGGCTGGCTTTATTCTAGTGATTATTTTTGCTTTAGTCAATGCTCACGCTCACACGGTTTATGTGACAGCAAATCATTTCAATGTCATATGTGTCGCTAAAATAGACCAACTGTTGGATGGTTTCCAGATGCTACTTAAAATATTTTAAAAAATTGGAGAATTAGTTGTATGATTCCCATTAGTAAATCCTTCTCTGTGTTGCGTATCCTAATGTCTGAAAAGCTGTGGAAAGCCAAAGTGTGGGGCCCTGGGGTCAGGCTTAAGTTGTGACACTGGAGCCAAAGGACAATAGCAAGAGTATTTTTAATTCCTCAGACTTTCTGGGTTTGTGGGAACAAACGATTCCCTTTAATGACGCGATGCAACATATAATCATGAACCCAGTTTTTAGAGCATGTAAGTGTTTGAAGTAGTGTGGACGTTGTGAAGGGATTTACTGACATTTAAAAAACAGAGTGGTGGGAGATGAACCACAAAAATCTTTCTAGGAAATGCGGTAATCAACGCAGAGATTAGCTTCGGTAATGGATTTGGTTTATCTGCATGGTGATGGAGCTGAAGCAGACAATGCAAGAATTTGAACAACTAAGTGGTTAAAAGGCACAAGATGTGCACATGTGCAGTATGTTCTTACCTTTAAATAAGAAGAGGTAATACTTGTAAAAAAAATTGCAGAAAAGACATTCACTGGCATTTTTCAATAAAAGTTAAAGTAACAGCAAGCAAACTGTTCATGCTGCAGGTTGTTCATAAGGTTTTGTAAAAAGATAGTCTACGTATAAATCTCTGTATAAACTAAAATGAGCTTGACGCCCCTGGTCCAAACGACAATAGCGCACGAGGGATTTGAACAGAGCCAAACTGACAGCTAGCCAAATTAACTGAACAGACATCCAGCCAATGGGCACAACACAGACTAATTTGAGTAGAACTTGTGACTTAATATAACACAAAAGAAGCAGCTCACTGGATCGAGAACACAAACACCGCAGGGTGGCTAACCTTCATAATAAGCGCTACTCTGGGATTAATTTGATTAAGCCCACTCTGAGCCATCTACCTGGGTTCTGCTGCGGATGCTAAATAGAGAGAATTTCGAGGGACTTTCTGCGAAAAACGCAGGGATTAAATTGGAAGAAGAAAAATGACTCAAGAGGAGGCTGAGGTTGAGCTATTTGAAGTATTCAGTAATGCTTTGGAGATGCATTTAAGCAGCTGATCTTATTAAATGGGCCCTGCTGTAAGTAATCTATCCCTACAGAAGACATTCAATTTAACCTGAGAGTGAGGCTGACAACATACGGAAAAAAAAAAGAAAAAGAAAAAAAATTCAAAAGTAATCAAACATATACTCTGCCTTAAACAAACCGGAGACATTAAACAAACTGACGAGGCCATTTTCTGAACAATGAAATCCTCCCTCTCTCCACCACCGCCTCCACCTCCCTCGGATCGCTCGTCTGGCAGGCAATCATTTCTCGTCGTGCTGTACGCCTCCGACCGTCCTACCACTGTTTCTCGCACTCCTTTCTTCTCCTCTCTCTATGCAGGTGCGCTCGCCCACAGAGCTGCACGCCGACCGCTGTCAGTAAAGAGGACAGGGATGTATGATAAGCACAGATCCTCTCTGTTCCTTCGGCCCCACGTCCAGCCCCACCAACCTCTGCCTCGTCCAGAGGGCACCGAGGACCACTTCAAAGCTCATGTGGAGAACGGGGGATGGGGGGAGCTGGGCCAATATCTAAGAGTTGTCGAGCCAACGGTGATGTGCAGTAACCACAAAGCCACATGACCATCGTTCTCGTCAGCCTTGGGATGAGCCCTTCTTTGATGAATCTCCTACGGTTGGGCTTATGTTCTCATTAACAAAAGATAGAAAGTCCCGACTTTGAAAGCTCTCTTCAAAAAGTCTAAAAAAAATAGTCAAATGAACATTACTTGTTCCACATGTTTATTCTGATTGTGCCTCAGTTATAACATCTGATGTGCTGAACAATGGCAGGAGCTCTCGTCTGTTACAGCCGTGCATTTGTTATGTGGAAACACCACGCCCTTTTGTTTTTTTCAGATTTTTTTTTATTATTCCTCAGGACGGATGAGTTCTGCAGGCCGGGTGGTCATGGAACAACAATCACATCAAAGCGTTCATGACAACGCAGAAAATAACGCCAGACAAAGGCTGAATCAACCACACGCCCCTGCTCTGCGCATCACATACTGATGTGCGCATGCAGTTTTTCCAGTTGCAGTGTCTACAGATGGCAACTGGATATGATTCTGCTTTCTAGGGTTTGTCCATGGGCCCTACAAGAGCAGTTCCAGTTGTGAAGACAGCATGAGGGGTCATATAGGCCGTTAAAGGGCGTATTAGAGCAGCAGAAGACATTGAAAAGAGCGCAAATCCAAGCCCCTTGGAATGCACATATCTCAATGCATTCATTTAAATAAAAACGGAGTGGTCTTATCCAGGTTCATTCAAATTGAATGGAGTTATCAAACATACAGGTAAATGAGAGGCAATGAAAACATAACCTCCATGACAGGAATAAATAAAGCCAGTGATAACAACAGCTAGATATCTGTTAAAGCACTTTAAATGTCAACACTGTACCATCTAAACAGGTACTTAATAGAGCACCACTTATCATTACTTAACTCCCGATAACATCCAACTACATCAATATAACCGCTGACATATTATTAAAAGGCAATACTGCGCTATATTGCGTGGGCTCATTTTCTTTCGTAACGTTTTTTGGTCGATGTCCAATTTTTTTTCACTCATTTCCCGGGAACTATGTCCAGTAATTAAGTTCCTTATATACGTTTTAAAGTTGTACGACCGTGGTCTTTAGCCTTTGATAAAGACAGTATATATATAATACAACGCTCGAGGTTGTCAGAGGACATTGGTCTTAAAAGCTCATTAGTGAATGACTGCCAATGCCAGCTACCGGACTGCCGTGAAGAGGGTGGGGCAGAGGACAGAGTCGATGTAATTTGCGATGAAAAATTGCCATGGCTGACTTGTATTGTAGCTTGAGAGCTAACCTCTCCCACCATAATGAAATGAAATGTTAAGTTTAGACACGTAACTGGCTCCAATTGTCCTGTGGTGTTGCGACAAACATGAATAATCGCTGAGGAGTTGCAGAAGAGGTAATTCATCACGCAAACAAATTGAGGCTATATTAAGGTATTTCCATAGAGGCGTCTGTGACGGCAGCCCGAATGTTGGAAGGAAATTTTTTGCAACACTTCCAAAATGGCCTCCACCAAGTGTTTGCACAGCAAGAGACACAGTAGTGACATGAAAATCCCTTGCTGATGTATGAATAATTACCATATGAATAATTACCATATATTAAAAAAAAAAAAAAAAAAGGTACAGTGTGTAGGATCTCCACCTTTCTTGTTCATCCAGTCAATGATCATTACGACTCAAACAATGTCTGGTTTGTTCATTTTGGGCAAAATGACTAAATTCAAGGGGGTAATTTTCTCACATCGATCATTAGGGGAACTGTACAGTCATAAAACATTGTTTTAATTGTTACAAATTCATTTTCTTATAAACTGGATCTTAAGAATAACTGGTACTGGACGAGGTTGAACAAGTAACGGCCAACTAAATCTGGCAACGCTGTTTTCCGTGTCTTTTAGTGTGACAGCCAGTGGCTTCCTCAAGCACGTTGCCTCCGGCCCTTCACAGGCAACTCATCTGCACACATGCCCTTGGTGCACTGGAATAGATCTGTCGCTCTCCTGTGTCTCGCACATGCGGCAGACCTTGGATTCACAGGCTCTCCCTGCGACGCCGCCTGACACACAAGTCCGCTGGGAGGCGGCCGGTCGGGGAGAAATAGCGCTTAGTCATCAGGGACTCGACATCAAAACCTCCTGACTGGGGAGAAACCCGCAAAGAAAACAGCAAGGGGTCCGCTTCATGTTGGGATCATAAGAGTGTGTATAAAGATGGATGTGGCGTCCGTGACGTCATCCATAGAGTGCTTATGAAGCGAGCCACTCGTCGCCATCCTCCCACTTCCTGGTTGATCCAAAAATGGACAAAGAGGCGGAGAACAGGTAGAGCTGTGGGTGGGCCCATGGTGTCGTCACATCACCCGCGATACGTGCCATGTCGGCCCAGGTGTCGGTCAACGGGCCACGCCTTGAAATATGCACAGTTTCAAACGTCAACGAAATAAAAGTAAGCAAGTTACGGTAGTTTGTACCAGGCTTTAAAGATAAAGTTGACCATTTTAACACGGGAGTCTTTGGGGATTTGCTCCCATTTGGAGGCCAGCCTCCAGTGGCCACCCGATGAACTGCAACTTTTTTCCACTTCCTTATGTGCTTCATCCATCTGCACAGGAGGCTGCCCCTCGGTTGGGATGCGACTCCCTTGGGATGCGACCTCACCCAAAGGTTTCGATGGAGACATAAGACCAGAGGCCAAAACGGTCAGAGCCATTTGAGCAGGAGTGTGCGGTGACATGGCTAATCAGTTACCATGGTAACTACTATCTTTATCAAAATGACCAAAAACCTAGTCCGTTGTGATGAGCAAAGGCGCGAGCACAGCAAAGTGATTGTGCGGCAGGTAACTGGACACTGTAGCCACACTGAATATTTCATAAGCTGTTGGACGGTCGGACAGTCAGTCAGTCAAGGGCTTTAAGGAGGGATCGCAGCTCTCGCCAAGTGTCTGCTACAAAGATCAATCATGACTTATTCTCCATTTTCCCACACTCCTGCTCGGGCTACCGTGTTGCTGTGCCAGCAGCTGCACAAGGATTGGCATAGTCTACTTTCGAGCTAGACGTCATGTTTTGCGAGTGTGAAGAAGACGGGGTCGAGAGACAGGATGTGTGTGTGTGTGTTGGAATGCGTAAGAGCGAGCGGACACACTCAAAAGCTGCAAACCGAGCTAATTTCGCTGGCTTTACGAAAAAAGGCTGAGCTGGTCACATCACTCGTGAGGCAATTTCTTTCTCACGGCACTTAACTTTTCGCGGCACGAAGGATGTTATCGAAAAAGGGGGGTCGAGAGCACTCGAGCATCCTGTTTGAGCCGTTATCGAGGTGTTGTGCACAACAGAGGAGGATTCTGCAAAACACTTGACATTTCCGAGGTGTGAAATATCACTTGTTTGTTTTTGAGTCAGTGCTTCCTGCCCATGATTTAAATCTGGTGCAGCGAAAGTTTGCAAAGCACCTATCGAGGGGAAAGTCAAAGCGAGTATGAGCAGAATAAGATTAGGAACGTAAATAGAGACGACGTGTCCTTGATAGTTTCAAAACGTGTGACAAAATCTCCATTGATAAAAAGATCATCGATGGAGCGCTATTTCGAAACAGCACACACGTCTGAGCTTTGTCGGTCAATGAAAAACTTTGAGATGTTCATATTTATACTTGATTTTCTCAGCAGCTTAAGATTCCACTGCAGATCCAGAGGGACTATCTATTGAGCGCTTAAAATGATTATTGATGCAGCTTCACGCGTGCACTTATAAAACTAACTTCAAACTATAATTGAAAAACTTAATTTAATCTAAAGGAGGACTGGAATTGAATTAAACTGTAAATAAAACCAGAATGTTAATGGGGCGGCAAAAGTAAAAATCTCAATGGAGAGAAGTGCGGAGCAATTGGCAGCGCATTGATTAGCTCGGCTGTTTAGCACAAGGCTCACACACACACTTCTATCTTAATGGGGTCACTTGCTAGCATAATGAAATATCTTGCCAGTAGCCCTAACCTGCATCATGGGTAAATACCACTAAACGCCGTCTTACAATTAAAGGGTCACAGATTATCATCAGGAAGTGAAACCTGATCACATGTGACAAGTCGGGATACAGCATTATTATATATATAATGATATACAGCATTCCACAACCAGGCGTGTACAAGTGTAGTCACAGTTGTGGCTGGATCAGGATGTCAAACCCATTTGAGTTCAGGGCACAGAATCCAGTATTAACAGTTTGTCTGCTCGACAGTGTTGTGTGTGTGACCCCCAGTGGAAAAAAATTGAAATAGCAGCTACTTCTATTGAAAAAATTGCTGTTAATGTCTAAATTTCGGATCCTCTGGCGGGCAGCTTCTGGCCCGCAGGCCGTATGTTTGACAGCCCTGATCTAGAAAGAAAAAGGACAATGGTTTGCAATATCATATTCGAAGTGAGGCACAGTACTTCCTTGATTCCATTCCACTAAAGTGAAAAAGCTCCTTGGTGTCGCAACGTCGTACCGCAGCCGACGTCCCGTATGTCACACAGGAGGCATATCCAGAGCTCGCACGCAGCTGCGGTCACGCAGGAAGCGGCAGCGGCAGTTTTGATGTTGACAGGTCGAGGGTGTGAATCTCTTACATCTGTCCTGCAGCACCAGACTATCCGGCTCATTATTTGCCTGCCAGACATGCTTCTTCTCTCCTCTCGACACTGTCACAGCGGATGCCGAATGCTTCGCTGACATCACCAAGGTGGAAAATACTCAACTGCTTCCAAGGAAACCCTCGCCCATGCAGCTTCCAGCCTAATTACATTTTCGCTAACTCGATAAAGCAGACAAAGAATTTGTATAATGGCTCGACGCAGAGAGCAGGGACGAATATTACTGTTCTAAGAGGGCAGCAGTGACAGCCTTGCAAGTGCTATTACTTGAAAAGGGGATATATATATATATATATATATATATACAGACACACACACACCTATATGGAATAGAAGTTTAACCTTTTTGAATTTC
>JAFBJT010107865.1:39359-64008 GCA_016785325.1 Chascanopsetta lugubris | reverse complement strand
TTAATTAAAATATCAGAAAGTAAAAACAAGTTATGTCTTCTCAACAAATTGAATAGATGATTGCGTTTCGTAATTGAACAATAATTCACAAGTGGATTTTATGCTAAATTATAGGAGACCTATTAAAGATGGTCATTATACATTTCTCGTGAATCAAATGTGTTCTGTTCGTGTTTTGTTTATCTGATTTTTTTCAAAATAAAATTCATTTCATTCATGCATGTGTTTGTGCTTCTCTCTCAGTCTTACACTCAGTACTTTATTGTTTGTACTGGACTGTTTCGCTTTCCGGCCAACTCTGTCATCCACTCGCATCCAACTGCTCTCCACTTGATCGCTTGTATAAGTTACGATCTGCAGTTTTCCTCGAGTGCCATTTTTGTAACTTTCCAAGCCTGGAATAGAACCCGGGTCTACTGCTTCAAAGTCTGCAGTGCTATCCATTGACCCACCAAGCTTCTGAAAGTCTCTGTGTTGGAACTTCTATTTGACCCCTACAATACCACAGGAGGTGTTGAAAAATATTACTAAGTGTTTTACGAGGTGTAGAGAATATATACAAGTGTTTCATAGGTATAAGAAAAATATTACTAAGTGTTTTACGAGGTGTAGAGAATATATACAAGTGTTTTTATAAGTATAAGAGGTGTCGAAAAATATTACTAAGTGTTTTACGAGGTGTAGAGAATATATGCAAGTGTTTTTATAAGTATAAGAGGTGTAGGATATATATATATATATATATATAAGTGTTTTCATAGGTATCAGAGGTGTTATATGTTTTATAGGTAAAAAAAGTAAAATAAATATGTTTTATATAAGTATTTGTAGAGACTAGGAAAGTAGCAGGAGTAAAATACTATAAGTGACAATGACAAGTATAAGTATCTATAAGTGATACAAGAATAAATATACAGTATATGTATATAAGTGTTTTATGTGTTTATAGAGAGACTAGCAAAGTGGCAAGAGCAAAATAGTATAAGTGAGACAAACGCATTTTTCACCAATTTAACAAACATTTTATTGTTGAATCAAACGAGTAAAGAGCAAAACCGCATTAGCATTAAAGTATCAATGAAATTTTAGAAAAAGTCCTTTCAAAGTCATTGTGAATGAGTTTAAGTGTCTAAACTCTTATACCGTATTCAAGGCGAGTGCGTCCTCAGCAGCAACTTGGCCTTCATCAACGAGGAGGAGGAAGAAGAGGAGGTCAGAGGTCACCCACACCACAGCGGAAGCAAAATTCTTGAAATCTGCACCAACATCCCAATGAAAACATCAGAATTGAAAGAGGTTCAATTTCAATGACTTGTGGTTCACTCTATAAAGTATGTGGGCGCATCAGGTGTTGCCAATTCATACGTACTATTAAAGACGAATCAAAACACAGCATGGCATTGACGTGTCACACGGTGGAGCAAACAGCCTCCAGAGTTTGCTTTTGCTGAGCCGTCGCCTCATCCTTTTAAGGTCCAAGCTCGACTCGCCGCCCTCAGCGTGTTTTCATCATCGCCTTGTTCTGCTGATGTGACAAACAAAAACAAAAAGAATATTTATCATGTCATCTCCTTGGCAGTGGGGGGGTATATAACGGGTTTAATCTGTATTCGCTTTCACACTCCGACAGCCCAAACAGAATGAATAAGTAAAATACGAGCGGGTAAATCACGAATTCAGAGGCATTAACGTCAAGTGCAGTTGATCAAAGAGAGATGCAGACAGACTTAAAGCTCCATCATTCCTCTAGTTGTTCTCTTCATCCACATCAACAACAAATGCTCAATTCATTAGGGAGGAAAACTTAAAAGCACAATGGAATATTTGGTTGAAGTCGCCCGTCAATGAGCACAGCAACATGTGAAGTTTCTGCTATGTGGAAAAAGCAATTCTCCACAGTTCTTTCTAATGAATTAAATGGGTCAACTTTGTCGACGTTCAGATTATGCATCCGAACAATGTTCGGATGAAGCTGAGGAATGAATAGAAAATATACGTTAGAACAAGTGACTTTGGAGATTTAAAGACACTATGTGAACATTTTCTTTACACAAATTATTGTGAAAATACGTGAATATAATTCAAGAAGAAGAGCTGTGCCACTTCGCCTTTGTAGCACATGGAGGCTGGAACACAAAGGGCTGCAGCTGCAGAGTCTCTCCAATGGCTAAATGTTAAGATACAAAGTTCAAATCGCTCTAAACAAATTTGCTTCGTCTGCACAAGTGATTAACTTGACAAATTACAAATAAGGTATTGGAAGCAGGTTAATAGCCAATTTGTTTTTTAATTAACGAGGAAAGCAATACTCAAACCTTGACCCTGCCAATAAATTATCATGTTAATGAAAAGACAAAGGACCACAAACTCATCTAGTTACCTTGAACCAGACAGGCAGATCTTGTCCTAGTGAGAGAGAGAGAGCAAACGGTGAGCTGGCCTAAATCACCTAAGCCCCGCCCACCACAGGTGAGAGTCATCAGGCTCGTCAGCTCCCCTCACCTGCTCCTGGAAACGGCCTGAGTCAACTTCATGTCAACACAGAGAGGGAATGAGAGTGGATGGAGACTCCAGTTCTGGAAAGTGAAGCCAATGCAGAAGTGCCTGAAACGCCTGTTCACTCAAGTGACCAGTAGAGGGCAGCAGGTGTGAGAAAATGACTCTATGACCTCTTTTAAAGTTCCCGTGGCTGTGTATAGTGTTACACCGTGAAATAAATAAATAAATAAAATAAAACAAAATAAATATAATACTACTTCTCATTTCAAAGTTTCTAAATGATACCGGACAAAATGGTGATTGCCCCACTGCGTCCATCTTAGCTACAGATCAGTTGGGCTCTGCCTGAGGTTTGAAAGATTCAATGACTCGGTAATAATTCATGTGTTTGTGAACTGAAATATTGAAAACTGCAAATATATGGTGTTTGCAAAGTAAACAACTTCAGAACGGTTTTGCCTGATGGCAGAGTTGCACATGTACTGTAAGTGTAAGCGAGAGCGTTGCCGCCGCCACCTGGTGGCCGGCTCGGGTAAAGGTCAGAGGCAGTATGAAGTGAGGGCAACTGGGCTTGTGTGAGTTTCTGCGAAGGGACAACAATGATGAGGACATCTGCGACTCATCACTCATCACACACACACACACACACACACACACACACACACACACACACACACACACACACACACACACACACACACACACACACACACACACACACACAAAGCTTGACAATACCTGAGGGTTTGCACTCGCTATCAAAGTAATTTGCCAAATATCTCCAAGCTTTCCAAACAAGCACTTTAAAGGTGCAGTGCGTACGATTTGGTGACATCTATTGACGAAGTCGCATGTTGTATCCATCACCCCACCCTTCCCTTTCAAGCGTATAGGAGAACCTATGGTCGCCCCCCCCCTCCCCCCCAATTGAGCTCGCTAGATGTTTAGGGTATGCGCTCTGGGGCGACTGTAAAAACATGGCGGCCCCCATAGAGAGGACCCACTCCTGATGGAAATATACGAGGGCTCATTTTGGGGTCATGTGACAATCATGCGTTCGGAAGAATGGTCTCTAGTTGTTGTCTTACTGAAGGAAGCGAGAGAAAGATATCAAAATGGCACTCACCCGGCTCCCCGCGCGTTGTTGTGGTACCACACCGATGATTCACCGAGCATCTGGGTTCGTTCCGGTTTACCGCCGTCACCCTCGTGTGTCACATCTCTAACAAGAGGGGACGTGACACACATCTCAGAGCATCAGTCCACAAGAGGGACACCGGCGAGCGTCGAGCTAATCTCCCGCTGTCGAGCCACGGCACAGGGCTGACGGGGCGAGAGCGGGCTGATGTGTGCGGCTCCGCCTGAACGTGAAATGTAAACAAATTAAGGGTTAATGGGGATATGCACCACATACATTATTGTACTTAAGTCATGGAAATGAACAACAGTTTACCACTAAACCGGAGTAAATCAGGAAGTGAAGGAGCAGATTATGTAAAACGCTCATTTGCATTGCATTTAAATGAGGCTGAAGCGCAAAATAACAGCTTCATTCAAATTTAAGCTTCTTATCCGGCTAATGTTCCTGACAGCTGCCAGGCAACAACCCGGAGTTGGTTGGTTTTCTTCTAAACTTTATATGTTTGTTTGCGCATCAAAACAGCTCCGAGTTAACGAGGCTCCGAGAGACACAAACTAGGTCGTGAACCATCCTCTCTATTTTAGTAGATATGGAACAAAAGTCAAAAGATCAATTTCATATCAAAATGTGTATTTCTTTCTCAATGGTGGATTTGTTTGATTTTTATTTATTTTTTGTTTTGTTTTAGGTAGTACACATCATTATGGTGTTTTAAAGTTTTAAAGGTCCACTGTGGGACTTGTATTCATCTCTATTGGCAGTGATAGAGTATTATTAAAGGAAAACAAATTAAACAAGATAGAAAACACATTTTTTTTCAATGTATTATTATATTTTCTAAGTGATCTTTGAATATATTTGATCTATTGTTTTATTTTTTACTCATCACCCAACACAATGAACATTTCATCTCCATAGAAGCATGTCCTCAGCCTGGCGGCAGCCATGTTTTTTGTTTTGTTTTTTTACTGAAGGCTATAGGGTCTGATTTCTTGAATTCTGTCGCCTCACAGCTAGAAGGTCCCGCGTTCGATTCCCCGTGCGGGAGCCTTTCTGTGTGGAGTTTGCATGTTCTCCTCGTGTAACCCGGGGAATTCCTCCTTCCATAAAAAAATCCCCTCGAAAAACATTGTGAAGCCGTCTCCTGACCACAGGCGGCGCCATGAAGTTGGTCCCCTGGGCAAAATTGGGAAAAATGGCTGCCCTCTGCACCGAGCTGCCCCCGGAGGAAGGTCGAGCCAGGGAGGGTTACTGCAGACTCAATTTCACCGGCGTGTGTGTGTGTATGTGTGTGTGTGTTTCCTTCCAGCATGTGCATGTCATGTGACAATCAAATGAATCTTAATCTCAATCTTATTGCCAAACAAATGTCAATTCCACCCAGTGGTGCTGGCAGATATTGCAACAACAGAACATCCTTGCGTCCTCGGCTTCATCAGCGAAAACATTTACTCTCAATCAGGTGACTTAATATCATAATGAACCAATAACATGTTGCAACCATGCCCCAAGCGGATCTGGCGGATGCGGTCGTGCCGCGACTTCATGATTTGAAATGAGCCGCCCTGGAGAGCACAAGCAGTACCGCGGCGTCTCTACTCAACCGTATGTTGTGGTAATGCGCACTATTCTCCATTCCCTGCACCATCTGTATTCCACGCAGGTTTAAAAAAAAAACCACACATTTTCTTCGTTGGACTCACGTTGTTATCGGCTCGTCAGTCCTTGAGGGAGCGCGGCGAGGCCGTTGATCGGCAGGCAGGGTTGCCAGGTTGGTTCACGACTGCACTACTACGCCCGTCGTGGTGCGTGAGACCTTTAAATATGCGAGGAATGCGTTGCCGTGTGATCCAGGACATCTGACTCGCACCTTGCCCAGGGCAGGGCGGGGCAGAGCAGAGCGCGGGATTAGTCGAAGTCGTGTGTGATTTAATCTCCGGCGAGCGACGAGTCCACCGAGAGGAGACACTGCAAATACTGGAGGAGCCTGAGCTTCTCATTGTCAACACGCACACAGCGACAGAGATGGCAGCGGTCCGTGTACTCCGCTTGTGCTGTGAAGGTTGTGGGTGCGGAACCGGACTAAGAAAGGCTCGTAGTGATATTGCTCCAGGGCCGAACCTCTTCCCACTAATGGTGCTTCGTTAGACTGAAAAAATGAACGTTCCGAGCTTTGTTTGCACGCGTTTATGAGGTGTTCTTTAAAGGTCCGTTGTGCAAAATCAAAGCCTTGTTTGAGGCTCATGAGGCGTGTAGCGGGCGGGTCACTTGTGGCCAGTTTGCCCGTGCCGAACTCCTCCTACTTCCCATAGTTCAGCCAAATACGGGCAAAGAGGCGGAGCACAGGTGGAACTGGGCGTGGGGTCCAGGGTGCCGTCGCAGCATCCGCAGAATGGGCCAGGGGTCAGTCGACAGGCCACGCCCCTTAATCATGCACACTTTCAAACGTCGATAGAATAAAAGTAAACGAGCAAAGTATTGACACCACATCTGGTTTGTACGAGGCCTTCAACATATTCAATTTTTACAAGTGGGAGTCTATGGGGATTGAGTCACTTTTGGAGCCTCTTGTGGCCACCCTGTGTACTGCAAGTCTCTCCTCTTAGGCATTTGGACTCATCCGCGCTGCTTGGCACAAACACACACGCCCCCTCTCATCAGTGTGTTAGTGCACAGACACGAGGCCGTCTCACACATCACTAATCATACCACCCTTTTTTGGTATTCTAGGAATAAGAGAGGTCCCCCCTCCTCCTCCTCCTCCTCCTCCTCCTCCTCCTCCTCGTCCTCCTGACTGCTTGCACCCTCCTGTGTGTGAGCAGCATCGCCTCTGCAGGCATCACATGCATCATCACTTGATTCGCTCAGAGTGATGCAGTAAAACGTTATACAGTCGCCCTTGTGATTTCATTGCTTACAGAGGGGGGAGGGGGGAGGGGCTACCGGGGGAAGCAGACATGCCCACGTTATGTCCACATTTATTAAGTGAATAAGACTATAACATCAATCAACTTGAATCAAAATGGAAATGAATGAGGGGCTGAATGTGATCAAATACAATGATCCATGACTGATACTGACTCATCGGGGCACAGAAGGTAATGGGAACGCAAAATGCGACGCCGCCGCCACCAGACGCCAGTGAATTCAGTTCACTGTCCCTTTAAATAAAGTGTCTTTATACTGAATTTGATGGTCTTTGTAGACGTTTCGAAGCCTGAGATTCCCTCAGAGGTTTTCCTCCGCGTCATCTCTCTGCTCTGACTTCACTCGAGCACATGAGGATCACATGACACCAGCAGCAACAGGGCCTCAGCGCAGACCTCCAGTCCACACAAACTCCACTCCACAAACTCCACACACACACACACACACACACACACACACACACACCATTCTCATTTAAAGAGACAGAAGTCATCAAAGCATCCCTCCCTTTCATTGGTTACATTTTCCAACATCGCCATCATCCACAGATACAAACTAAGACATTTAAACAAACTAAAGTTAGGCATGAAACAAATAAGTGATCAATCAAAAGAATTGAAACCCATCTCCTGATGTGGGACCAGTAAATATACTGTCATACGTGATGATAACATCTTTGCAGACTTTTAATTTACTACATACTATGGAATCTATTTTTTTTTTTACGCCCATTGGAATGTCAAATACATATTCATTTGTACATTTGATGTAAATAACAACTGGAGTGGCACAGCCTCGACCTGTGGCATTAGTGATCCTCCATACCCCCGCAGAGACTCAACCACTGCAGGAAATGACATTTTAATGATGTAATGATCATCCTCCGTCCTTTTCCATCCCAGCAGCAGCGAGCACAGGAACGCATTCACCTTCTGTGGCGCTCAATTAAACAGAAGAGGAATCCGCCTCTGTGTCAGCGCTAAAACACCTCGTGACTCTGCTCTCACCTGTTGCCATCACGCATTAACCTGCGCTGAGCTTTTTACTGAGGCCGCGCCTCCTACGTCAGACTTATGCACTCTTCTACGTCGACGTCTATTCTAACGCTGCAATGCATCAAAGGCCCAGTGCCTGAAACACAGGTCAAATGGACCCATGGAACATAAAATGTATATATTAAAAAAGTATATAGAAAATTAATATTTTCATCTCTGCACCCTGTAATCACCCTCATACACAGCATGCAGCACTCAGCAGCAGTTCTCCCACAGTTTCTACCTGTCATTGCAACGTGTCATTTTGCTGTCATTCGTCCATCAAGGTAAACAAAAAGCTATGTGTTTGTGATTGGTATGCAACATTCATGCATAACAATGAACACACACACACACACACACACACACACACACACACACAGCTAGATCCAGGGTTGTCTGAGTCCATGTTGTGGTTAAAGAAAGAGCAGTACAGAAGGTAACCAGTAGGGGCGCCCCTGGGTCCTTCCATCATCAGGATTCACGTATAGAAACCAGGCAGCAAACTCCGGGGCTGACGGATGAGCCCAGGAGAAAATACCTGCAGTTCGCAGGGTGGCCACCAGTGGGTCCAAAAGCGAGTCAGTCCCCATAGACTCCCATGTTCAAATGGCCAACTTCAGAGGTGTAAGCAGGGTGATCTCCCCCCCCCGCCCCCCCCACTCCCTTAATTTATATTCTATCGAGGTTTGACATTGTGCATAGTTAAAGGGGCGTGGCTCTACCTGTGCTCCGCCTCTTTGCCTGTATTTGGGTGAAGCAGGAAGTAGCCAGAATTAATGAGTGAATCTCCCACTAAATTACTCTCTGCAGAAACCTATGCTACACTACGTCCATCATTATATATATATATATATATATAATGATCAATCTAACAATCTATGTCAAGATTATCCACACTGTGATGTAAGCTCCGTTATTTTCACCTTTCGAGTAGGGAAATGAAAGCAAAAGCGATGCAGAGAATCCGAAATTGAAATATTTAACTTTGAACAATAACGCCCATGTTTCCACAATTAGAGAAAGCGCAGGGGAGGCTCTGTCACTCGGGGTATCATCACCGGGGCGCCACGGAGGCAGAGCGGGCAATTAAAGCTCAGTATGTGTCGGCAGAGCCGACAGCGTGTCGAGTCCCGCTCTGAGAACCTGCCTCGTTAAAAAGTCAGAAACTTCCCGTTTACACAGAAACCCTCGAGCGGCAGCGTCAACAGGATTAAGGAGCCCCGGGGCGGGTGGTGCGACGTCTGAGACCCTGTGGACCATGATGTCACGAAAGCAGGGGGAACAATCTGACCAATCAGAGCGCGGGAGTGTCAGATCGACGGTTGGAAGCCCAAGAAGAATAACGTATACTAGAGAGATTGAACTTGGTTAAAGGTTAATGAGAAAAGTTTTTAAATTGCCAATGGTCCCGTGACTGAAACACCGGAAGACAGCACAAGAATTTGGCTCTCTCTCTCTCTCACACACACACACACACACACACACAAGGTTCTCAGAAAGCCATGTGACACATACTCGTGAGCTGCCCTTGCCCTTTACTACCATTCTTCATTCAGACAGGGGACGTCAGGGCGATCTACTCAAAACACCCACTTCTCCTTCTCTCCTCCCTCTCTCCCTCTTTCTCTCCCTCTCTCCGTCCTCTCCCCCCCCCCCCCCCCCCCCCCCCCCCCCCCCCCCCCCATTGAGTTGGAGTGTGCAGAGCAGACGTTCACCGTGTGGACTCATTGCTCAGCAATGCAGTAGAGAGAGAGGATTACACCCCATGCAGCTGAGGATCTGGGCATCTGGCATCTTTGCATCCATCACCTGGGCAGCCCGAGAGAGAGATAGAGAGAGAGGGAAAGAGAGAGAGAGAGAGAGAGAGAGAGAGAGACTAAACTTCCTCTGTCCTCCTCCGTTGACCTCCTTCCTCCTTCCTCCTTCCCCTCCTCCTCCTCCTCTCGCCCATGACGCTCCTCTCCGAGGACCAGTCGGTGCGGCCCCAGGCCTGCCAGGCCCCGGAGCCGGGCAAACGCCTCAGCGCCTCCTCGGACGGCCTCGGCCCGGAGCGCACCGCCCCCTCCAAGGGTCGGGAGAGCGCGGGCGGCTGCGAGGGCGGCGTGTTCGGGGCGGCGGAGCCGCCGCGGCGCTCCAGGGGCCGCCTCGTCCTGCACGGCCTGGTCATGTTCGGCCGGGAGTTCTGCTACGCGGTGGAGGCGGCCTTCGTCACGCCCGTGCTGCTGAGCGTGGGCCTGCCGCGCAGCATGTACAGCCTGGTGTGGCTCATCAGCCCCGTGCTGGGCTTCCTGCTGCAGCCCATCATCGGCTCGGCCAGCGACTACTGCCGCTCGGCCTGGGGCCGGCGCCGGCCCTACATCCTGGCGCTGGGCATCCTCATGTTCGTTGGACTCGCGATGTTCCTCAATGGAGACGCTGTCGTCTCAGGTGAGAGGAGGGGTGGGGGGTGGGGGTGGGGTGGGTGGTGGGGGGGTGTCATAAAACTTATCAGTGTATGACTTCTCTTCTAGGCGTAAAATGACAACGCAGAGCTACCACCAAAATGCAACTTAAAGGTGCGAGTGTGTACGATTTGGTGGCCTCTGGGGGTGAGGTTGCATGTTGTATCCATCACCTCACCCACACCCTTCTGATCATGCAGGAGAACCTCTGGTCGACGGCAGTTGTCATTCAAACTGAAAAAGATGTCTAGTACGTGCACCCTGGGCTACTGTGAAGCCCCCCGTCGAGAGGACCCGCTCCTTGTGTAAATATACACCGGTGGGCTCATTTAAGGGTTATGGAAACAAACGTACATTTTGGTCATTATGTAAATGTCCGTATGTAATTCTTTTTGTCATCTTTTTTTTCTACGAATAGAAGTGACAAAATCGTACACACTGCACCTTTAATGTATATTTACATCAGGAGGGGTCCTCCCTATGGGGGCCCCCGTGAATATGTAATAGCCCAGATTGGGCGCACTAACCATCTTTCCAGCTTAAAATGACAAGCAAGGGCTCCAGTGGGAAGGGTGAGGTGATGGGTACACCTTTGGATGTCACCAAGTCTTACGCACTGCACCTTTAAAAACAACGCGCTCCCAATCGGGAGGCTTTGATTCAAAGCGAGCGACAGGGAACAGTCTCTTTTCATCCCCCAGGGAAACATCGGCGAAGCGGCTGAGGAGAGCGGACAGCTCCTTGATCCCTGAAGCGTGCTCGTCTCATTTTGAAAATCACCCTAATCAATGTGTCAAAGTAAAACTCTAATCTCATCTGTCAGGATGCAATTTCGGCCTTCCCCGTGTTTACGCCAGATGCTGTGTGTGTGCTGATGTATGCAACAACCATTAGTCCTTATTTCTGCAGGGACATAATAATTACATGTGTCAAGCTGCCTCTTACCTCTGTCCGTCTCTCCCTGGAATATCAAAGAGTCTGACACTGAGGTCCTGAGAACCCACTGTTCCCCCGAGGTTCGACTGAATCAATTTCATGTTCTAATTTCAATCAGTTTTTATCATTATTTTTTTGAATCCATTTTCTTTCTAAAAAAGAAAAAAGAATTAAAATAAAGATGAGGGAGCTGCGGGGGTGCAGGGGGAACATTGTTTTGGCGGCTGCTGCGCGGACACATGCCATCACCGAGGAGTTAAGTGTGTCACATGTCGCTGCTCATTTCTCACAGTTTAACCATGACATGGCTTGGAAGGCAGATTCTATTTTTTCATTAAATGATAAGAGGAGCGGTGGATTGGTCAATCTGCGGGGGGTTGATTATCAATGGGCCATAAAGCGCCCATGGTCACATAGAATGTAATGATATGTAAGGTTCAAATGATTGTGCTCTGTGGCCTTAATAAATAACACTAATAAATGTCCACTCTGGGTTACAGTAAAAACATGGCGGCCCCCGTAGAGTGGACCCGACCCGCTCCTCATGTGAATGTACATTAATGGGCTCGTTTACTGGTAATGGAGAAAATGTAAAACATGTAGGTGATTACGAATCAATGAAAATGTCAGCATGTTATTGCTTTGTGATACTGTTAGTGTGGACGAAATCAAACACACAGCACCTTTAAGGTTCCGTGCTCCTCGCGTTCGCTTCATAAGCTGATTACATTCTCAGCATTTCTCAGACTCGTTGTGAACGCGATGGGAATCTTATGTGACATAATGTTTGCATTGTTGGAGCCGCCGCTGAGTCTAAGCCGAGCGGAGGAGGAGGAGGAGGAGGAAGAGGAGAGGAGGTGAAGAGAGGGGCTTGTTGCGCATGAATGGCTCACAAGACTAAATATTGTTTTTCATTTTCTATGTCTAAGATTAAAAAAAAAATAAAAAAAAGGTCAGTTGAGCTTCATGTGAAAGATGCAGTCAGCTGCTGCTGATGGAACTCACTGTGACTGAGATACATCCATCCATTCATCCACCCATCCATCTTTTCATCAGTTCATCCGTCCTCCCATCCATTCAACAATCCAGCAGTTCATCCATCAGTGTGTTCATCCGTCTAGCCATCCATCTGTTAATCCATCTGTCCACCCATCCATCCATCCATCTGTTCAGCCATTCACCCATCCATCCATCCACTTCACCTTTGATCCATCCATCCACTTAACTATTCATCCATCCACCCACCCACCCACTTAACCATTCATCATCCATCCATCCATCTATCCACTTGACCATCCATCCATCCATCCATCCACTTGACCACTCATCCATTCATCCATCCACTTAACCATTCATCCATCCATCCAGCCACCTCACCATTCATCCAGACATCCACTTAACCATCCATCCATCCACTTGACCATCCATCCATCCATCCACTTAACCATCCATCCATCCATCCACTTCACCTTTGATCCATCCATCCACTTGACCATCCATCCATCCATCCACTTGACCATCCATCCATCCATCCACTTGACCATCCATCCATCCATCCACTTAACCATCCATCCATCCATCCACTTGACCATCCATCCATCCATCCACTTAACCATCCATCCATCCATCCACTTGACCATCCATCCATCCATCCACTTGACCAACCATCCATCCATCCACTTAACCATCCATCCATCCATCCACTTAACCATCCATCCATCCATCCACTTAACCATCCATCCATCCATCCACTTAACCATCCATCCATCCATCCACTTGACCATCCATCCATCCATCCACTTAACCATCCATCCATCCATCCATCCACTTAACCATCCATCCATCCATCCACTTGACCATCAATCCATCCATCCACTTAACCATCCATCCATCCACTTAACCATCCATCCATCCATCCACTTAACCATCCATCCATCCATCCACTTAACCATCCATCCATCCATCCACTTAACCATCCATCCACTTAACCATCCATCCATCCATCCACTTAACCATCCATCCATCCATCCACTTGATCATCCAACCATCCACGACACTCGGCAAACGCCAGCTCATGAATCCATCCCCAGATCTCGAACCTCGAACTCTGTGATGAACTCAACCGCCAATGCTCTGTCCGCAGCGCTGGTCAGCGACAGGTCGCTGAAGAGGATATGGGCCATCGTGGTGGTGATGCTCGGCGTGGTGCTGTTCGACTTCGCCGCCGACTTCATCGACGGGCCCATCAAGGCGTATCTGTTCGACGTGTGCTCGCACCACGACAAGGAGCGAGGCCTGCACTACCACGCCCTCCTCACAGGTCTGTACCCGCGCCTTTGCGTTTGCGCATTATCTCGGCCGTTTCCCGCCGCGCGCAGCGGGGCGTCGCCGCCTGGGCTTCATCGCCATTCATTATGTGCCGACAGTGGCGAGGGCCGACCCGGCGGGAATCTCATGTGGACGAGCGAGTCGCATTTAACTCGTTCATTTCATTAGCGGCGGCGGCGAGTCTCGGAGTTCAGCTGGCTCTGTGACCAAGTGCACGCACGTAGGTGGAGGCTGCGCGCGCACGCGCACACACACACACACACACACACACACACACACACACACACACACACACACACACACACACACACACACACACACACACACACACACACACATTGATGATTCCCAGGAACTGGGAGGGTAATGAGAGGGGAAACACGACGTTGCACTAAATAGTGGGTAATGTTGGAAGTTATACTCATTCATTTTCCAACCTAATATCGCTGATGCCAATTCCATGTTTGCATGCCAAATAATGGGGGGAGTGGATCTGCTGAGCTCAGCAAAAAGACCGGACACAGTTAGTAAATCAGCACGTTTGAAACTCTGCCGTCGCCTAACTCCTCCTACTTCCTGGTTCCTGGTGGACCCATGGTGCCGTCGCAGCATCCACACAACGTGCCAGGTTGGCCCGGGTGTCACTTAAGAGGCCACGCCCCCTAATTATGCACAATGTCAAACCTCGATAGAATAAAAATAAGAGAGTTCTAAAAAAAAGACAACAACCCAAAACTGTCGCAGGCTTTAAACATGTTTCTATGGAGCCATGCCTCAAGTGGCCACCCTGTGAACTGCAAGTTGTATCCACTTCCCCAATCAAAGTGAACCTATGGTGGTTTTCAGTTATTGTTAAAACTCAAAAGGTCAATCGTCGAAACCTGGTGGTGCAACATGGCCGCCACCATATCGAGAGGAGCTGCTCCCAACGTAAATAAAGGGCACATCCCAGAGTAGCTATGACAACCATTCCCAAAGAACTCACCAGCTTACTGGAATGATGATAGTTACTTTTAAAATAAGCCTCAAATCAAAGTTATACATTTGACAGAACTGATCCAATACTCTTTCTTCTCAAAAGTTAAATGAGGTGTTTGTCTACATTTCCTACTTCCCCCCGACATTCGTGGATCCAATGAATAAAAGCTACTGACTGAGGGAATGCTGAGACATTGCGGGTTCATAACAACAGCGCGCCGAGTAATCACTGCTCCTCTCGACCTTGTCGAATTCATTGTACGTGACAAACAGACGGTGAATAACAGGTGAGAGCCAAGTATCAAGAGTAAATAAATCAGGAACTTGTCCTCGAAACAACCCCGGCTCCGTTCATCGTGAAAATAAAGCTTTGGCTTTTTGTTAGTCCAGGGGCCACATACAAATTTCACATTTGTTTCAGTACAAAAAAAAGGACACTCGCAATTTAACAATCACAAAGTACAAAAATCTTTTTCGAAATCCTCCCACGGGGCCAGATTAGACCTCTTGGTGGGCCACTTTTGAAAAAGAATACAATTTCCTCATGGATTCAGCCTAAAGAGTTTCCCCACTGATATAATGAGGAGATGGATGAAGTGACTCTGAGAGCAGAGAGTTTGACAGATGTTTCAAGTATCTGTAGGATCCTCTATCAATTCCCCAGATGCCCCTTCAAGTCATTTCTCCCCGATCCCTAAATGCACCCGATAAGAACGCGGTTCTATTTCTGTCAGCTTTGATCCTTTTAGATCATTAATTTCTGTGGAGATTTTTCAAACTGCTACTTGAACATCCGCCCCCGCCCCATCATCCCCCCCCCCCGCACTATACCGCCACCTCAACCCACTTCATTGTATAACAGCGTAATATAGCACATGTCAAATCTGTCCCTTTTCTGATGTATGCAGCGGATGGTGCACGTCGAGTTAAGACTGTGTGGATTGGAAAGCGGAGGATTGCATAATTCTGCGTCATCAGTGACTATAAACTCAAATATTGACATTCTCATTCCAAATAAGAAAACCAAATGAGGCTGATTTAATATTGTGTGCTGCTGGCACGAAGGGTAACATTTTCTCAGTGTGTGTGTGTGCTCGGCTATCAGCAGGCACTGGGTGGTGTGAGCCTGCTAGTCAGTCTGTAATCCACTCCTGAGCTAGTCATGTGCCGCAGTCATGGGTCTGGGCTGAGAGAGAGAGAGAGAGAGAGAGAGAGAGAGAGAGAGATGAGGGGGTGGGGGTGCTGCAGGCACATGACTCCTCAGACGCCACTACCACCTCTGGCATGTGAACTTCTATTCCCCCTGTGATTCATGTGCCGCGTGAAGACTTTCACACCCGCGGCCATGGGGAGTAAATGCCAGCGGTTGTGACACGCGCTGATGCCCGGGTTCGTGCAGGAGTTCGTGAGCCGCCGAGATCTGAGCCCGTTCCTCACCGAGAGACTCTCGCCGCGGGCTCAGATTGAACCCGCGCACGACGGAGCCCAAAGGAGAATGGCGCCCAGAGAGCGCGCAGACGCCACTGGTATATCGGGGCGGCAAAGTCACCTGAGCAAAAACCGCATTCACATTCCAAACGTGTTTGCTTGCAAAACCACTCCGGTTAATTTATCGGTCTGCGTTTATCTTGTCACGACCCACCTCCTCATCCCGATCTGCAACAGACGTTAATCCATTTTTTCCCCGAGACTGAAGCGGCAGCCTTTTAATATTGCATTTTGAATTCCATCGCGAATTTTAAATGGTTCGATTGACGTCAGCCATGCCAGATCAGTTATCGAACGTATACTTCAACTTCGTTGGCATTGCCTTCAAATTCAAGAACACTCATGCCCAGTCAATGAACCTGAAAGATGTTACTGATGCTCTTAAGCCAGTGGATAAAACCCGCAGTTCACAGAGTGGCCACTTGAGGCTGCCTCCGAAAGCGAGTCCATTCCCCCTAGACTCCCATGTTAAAATGACCAACTTCAGAGGTCAATTAAACATGTTTAAAACCTGGTACAAACTACAGGCTTTGGTCTCAATCAGTCACACGTGTTGCCATGACAACTGTTGTTTGTATTTCATTACGGTTTGAAATTGTGTATAATTAAGGGGCGTGGCCTCCTGAGTGACACTTGGGCCGACCTGGCACGTTCTGTGGATACCTCCTTCCTGTGCTCCGCCTCTTTGCCCATTTTAGGTTGAACCAGGAAGTAGGAGGAGTTAGGCATCGACGGGACGGAAACAAGTGGACCCCCCACGATGAGCGCCCTGCAGAAACCTATGGGTGGTGTCACGGACGCTCACGTCCATCTTAACATACAGACTCCACGTGCTCTTGACACATATCTTAACACGCCCCCCTGAGGCTGACCTGGGTATGACAGAAGGACTTGCTCTATAGCTGCAGTGATCCCCGGCTCTCTTTTTCCCCATTTATCTGAAAATTTAATTTCTGCAGTCCATTCACCAGGGGCTCAGTGTAAAGTGGTGCTCCCACTGGTTCAATTCCCTTCATTAGGTGCACCATCCTCTCAAGAGTGGCCTCTTCAAAAGCTATTGGAGTGAGGCTGTGGGGCACGTGAGATCAGTGAGTCCTGCTCTCTGTCTCAACGGGAAGTGGCTCCGCTCTTGGTTCCCGTAGATTTCTGGGTCGTCAACACACATCAGATGATTGGCAGCTCGTCGTTACGGCGATGAATCGGTGCTTTCTGTTAATCACGTTTAAAAGGCTTTTTCGTGTGGCCGTCGAGATGTCGGCAGAGACTTGCTTTGTATTCCCCGTCACTGCTGAACTCGTCGATGATGGAGCGTTGGACAGACAGACAGACAAGCAACTTTCGGAGAACATTAGAAGTGTTTTACGGGATGATCTCTGTTGGTCACGAGTCGACGACCGATGGCAATAAATGATTACGGAAAAAAATCCCAATCGACCTTTATTTACGCTCGAAAAATCACTGTTCATTCTCGACAGGATGTGACATCAAACGGATGTGGAGAATGAATTAACACTGCATATAAATGGATCATTAAAGACAGAGGCTGCTCATATTGATTCAAATCAAGTCGAAGGCGTTTGAATATAGTGAAATTGTGTCATTTCCTCAAAATCATCTGTTGCGGAGCTTGGTTTCTACTCGTGTTTAAAGCTCCTGTTCACACGGTGAACATGGAGCCTCCACTCACCACGATTCTCATGTGAGCAAGTAGAACTCGTTGTCATGGACAACTTCTCAGGACGCACGAAGCTTTTCACGCTGAAAGTTTGGAAGCAAACGCACGTTCATACGTCCGCGAACCACTAACGTCTTCCTCTTGACTCGACAACTGCGAGGTCGATCGTGCGCGATTTAGATTCCGTCGCACCGCTTCGATGACAAATGTCACTTGCTCTCCCCCTCGGTCTGACTGTGTGTTTCAAGGAGCGAGCGACAGAGTTATTACAGGGGCCCGACGCGGAAAGTAAAGAGCTGGAGACGACTTCAGTTACACGGAAACAAAAGGCAAGAGGCCCTCGAGCCGGTGGAGTGTGCGACGCCGCAGCCGGAGGCGCCACAAACAAGTGAGGCGTGACACCTGAAGTGGTTGACACTTTGCCCGTCAGTCGCCGCAATGGAGAGGAACGGCCTCCGTCCAAGGCGACACGGTACAGGACTGTGCAACTTCCCCAGACAGCAGCTGTGTCAGGGAGCTATTGGATGAGTCACTTCACCAGTTCATCACTTTCTCATTTCCAGTCCATTTATTCTTTCATCCACTTTTCCCCCCCAAACGTTTTTCTTTATCATTTTTTCCCCCTGAACTTATGTCAACGTTTCCCAAAACGTCAATATTTTTTCTTTCGTTTTATTCCTCAATTTCTTCTTCATTAGAATTGTATTTTTTTTATTTATGTAGTTCAACAGACGATGCTATGATTACGCTATGATCGATTATCAAGAGTCATTGATGAGCGCATTACCCTTGTTCTATTTATACTTTTAAAAAAAAATTTAAATATATAAATAATTAAGAAATTGCTATCAAAAAATAATAAATATTTAGATTTAATTATAATTTTAGTTGATTTCTTTTCACTGTTATCTAAGCATGCTTTAAAAAAAAAAACTACATTCATTGCAAAACATCTATCCATCTCTGGAGCCCTCTGACACTGGCTGAGAACCAGGGTACTTCCATGATCCGTATGTCTTTGCGCACAGTCTTGAGTGGGAAAGCATGACTAAGCTCCTTGAATACTAAGTGATGCAACAGTGATCGAAAGGTTCAGGCAAAGCCACTTCCTTCTCCAAAGGCACAGAGGGCAAAAAACAATTTCACCCTCATGACACTATTTACTGCCTTCAGAACAGAATAAGTGCTTCCACCCCTGAGGCATTGTGGCAACTAATCTCTGAAAACAAAGATGAGAAGAGTCAAAATCTTGCAGTATAAACGTTGCCAAAGAGGCCTGATGTGTCATGGCGGTGTTTATTTGTGCCTAAACGTCTCTTGTATGAATAAGCGGCAGAATATAACGATATGTCTCTTTATATTGATGGGAGATCTTCTGTTTACTGCCCCCATGAGGCCAAAACAAATCTGTTATTCTGGTAGCTAGCGGCAGTAGGTGTATAATTTCTCTGTAGTACTTGCCAAACACACACACACACACACACACACACAGTGTGAAGCCTCTGAGATACTTCTCAAACAACACGACAGGTACAACCACAACTTTGTCTTTCTAGTAAACAAGTCATCATGCAGCATGTAGCCCCGAGGCTGTGTCTCATCCACTTGTACAACCACAACAGCATTGCAACTTCCTCCCTCGCTTTTAGAAAACAGACTGTAGGTGAAACTATGCACATTTTTTTTTACCTTCTGCCTCCATATTGTCCAGGTCTGGGCGGGGCTTGCGGTTATCTGGTGGGCGCCATGGACTGGGGTCACTCCAAGCTGGGCCAGGTGCTGGGCTCCGAGTACCAAGTCATCTTCTTCTTCGCGGCGCTGACCTGGGGCATCTTCCTCACCGTGCACCTCTTCAGTATTCCCGAGCAGCCTCTGGGCCGGGACTCGGCGGGCGGCGACCCGTCGTCCCCCGCCCCCGGTGCCGTCAGAGCGCTGGGCTCCCACAGCAACGGCTACGGGACGTTGTCCAAAGAGCTGGTCGCCCCCATCGTTCCAGTGCCGGTCACAGATCTGAGGCCGAGGTCGTTCTCCGCTCTGGGGGAGGCCAACTCTGTCACCTCCAGCGCCAAACAGCCAAATAAGGAGGTATGGGTCCGTTTGTCTGTCCAACCATCCATCCATCCATCCATCCATCCAAACAACAACACACCCACCCACCCATTCATCCAGCCTGCCGACTGCCCACTCGCCCACCCATCCATCAGCCCTCCCACTCACCCATCCCTTTATTTATCCGCCCATCTGTCAGCCATCTATCCATGCATCCATCCATCTACCTATCTTTCTATCCATCAATCCCAATAGTCCATCCATCCATACTACTCATCAAAGATGACTGGCTGGGTTCAATCTCAGCCTCGCCGGCCACATTAAACCACCGCGTGGGCCACTTCTACCACTGCTCGTCCTCCATCCAGACCAGAGAGGGTTCAACAAAAGTAGGAAAAGACATCAAATGGAAAACTCTCGGCAACAGACATAAGATTGGTCTGTTCCAGTCTTGGGGACGACGATAATGACGACAACAACAACAACAACAACAAACCCCAGCTCAAATATTTGTGTTTACAGACACACAATTTCTGGCCGTAACCGTGCTCACCGAGTTGATGCATTCCAGGCCGGCGGGGTATTTTCTTAAAATAGGGAAACTCTATAAAGTTATACAAAGTCACCCTAAGGGGATATGCAGCCGTCTGTGCGAGATCTCGCAACAATCCATCCCAGAGTTCAATCGGGAGGGATTTCAAAGAAAAAAAAAATGAAAAATGTTTTTCCATCGAGGATCAGACGAGAAGGGGATGTGACACGAATGAAATGGATGAAAGGTTATGCGGCACCCAGATTCCCCTGTGATGTCATCAACCATTGCGCGGGCAGGTGAGTTGGCATATGCCCCGCCCGCCATCCCCAGGAAAAGAAGTGGATAAGACGAGCAGATAATGGATATGGAGATTGGAGGCAGGTGCCAGGGGAGAGGCAGAGTTCAGTGTGGCGACCGCTCCGATGTCGGCTGAATGCCAAGTGTCCCCTGGGGACTGTGGCACCAATGAATGCATGACTGAGAATGGGCGAAGGGTAAAAGTGTGTTGTAAAACACGGAAGCGCTGATGACGATGTCATCAGAGGGGGTGAAGCGGAGTGTCGGACATGAATCCGCCGAGGGACTCGACCCCAGAAGGACACCGGACGACACGAGAGAGGTGACGGGATGGAAACTGGGACAGCCACTCTGTGATTGGCTGGATGAGGCTGAGGCATAAGCTGATTGGCGGATGACAAAGTCAACGATCAGCTAATTTGATAGTTATTCTGTTGGTTTGATGCAGGATTTAGCTTGTGCCTGTTTACATAAAGCTCCGTATCAATAATCATTCAACTATTCACATGAGTAAAGGTGACGGTGGGAAAGAGAGGCTTGCGATTGGCTGACACCGAACGCCAAATGCTCAGATGTTTCGAGGAGCAATTATGGATGACGGGGTCATATGGAGAGATTTCTGGGCTTCATGAGTGAGGTTGTCGTTTGCTGACTTTTCCCAAAGTTTGCTCCCCTGCTGGAAAACAACTCCAACAAGACTCTCCTGCAAAGTCATGACTCGGGAGTTTGAACAGCCTCGAAAAGATGAAGTCTGAAAACAGCTTCAGAGAAAGGCCTCTTCATTCGAGTCGACTCGAAAATTCCAAAACATCACATCAGTTGACCGCCGTTATGCAGAGACGCTTTAAACTCTGTTATTGCTCATCCACCTGCCCCAGCTGAGCCCACGTCGAGCTGCCGATTTGTCTGGATGAAAGAATCAAAGGAGTCCGACTCATGGCGCTCAGATGTTAACACTTTGACAAATTAACCCCGACGCTGCATTTTTAGGGCCGCGCAAATCAAAAGATCACGCATCTTTACCTATTTATCTTTTTATTTGATTTGATTTGCCTGTTGCGCCGCAACTATCGACTCTTTCCAGCCCTAGTGTGCGTCATCTGGTCTTAAAGGTGCAGTGTGTGGGATTTTAGGGACCACTACTGGTAGAGTTGCATGTTGCAATCATAGACCGTACATAAAGATGCAGCCAGCCTCAAGTGGCCATCCGGTGAACTGCAAATCTTTGACACTGGACCTTTAATCCGGTTCTCAAATTACATTACAATATATTCATAATAAAAATGTAAAAAATAAAATAAAAAAAAGTGTCCCTATTTCTAACATGCATGTTTTACCCCTAGGCTTAATGAACTAAAATATTTCTGGCTGACATGATTGACTGATCTCAATCAAGTTTTATCATTTCTTGTGGATTTTTTTTTTCCAATTATCTTTTCTTTACATCCCTTGAGCAACATCCCATATATGCATCCTCTCACATCTACACTCAATCATCTGCAGCACCATCTCCGGCGCAGACACTTTCTCTATATTGTCGAACTATATGGTGAAGTTCCACGAGCGATGAAAACAACAGGAGGATAGTAGGTATTAGGTTAATAGGAAATGATTTCTATCTGTATATCTGAATGTAACCCCGGCAGTGCTGTTGCCGGAGACTGACGAGTGTGTGTGTGTGTGTGTGTGTGTGTGTGTGTGTGTGTTTGTATGTACACCTGCAGGCGCAGAAGAGGATGACATTCAGGTCTCTGCTGAAAGCCGTCATCAACATGCCAAACCACTATCGCTACCTGTGTGTCAGTCACCTTCTGGGATGGACGGCTTTCCTCTGCAATATGCTCTTCTTCACTGATTTTATGGGACAGGTACGTGTGTGTGTCTGTGTGTGTGTGTGTTGTGTGTATGCGTGTGTGTGTGTCTACATTCAAAAAGTTGCATTGTGTTTGGGTGACTTGTACATAATGATTTTATCATAATGGATTTCTACTTCATTCTTGGAGCAAACAAAACAAGACATCTTCTAAATGTCACTCAAATCTCCCCTAAGGAAATTGGTTTGTTATGGCGGGGTTGTTTTTGCAGCAGAGATACTTCCTGGCTGCATTCGCTGTCAATGAAATGACTTTGTCCACAGGTAGAATGGACGACAGAGAGAATGGCAGGGACATTTCAAACTCACAAAAGAGACTAATGCGATGCTCCGCGGCGTTCCGACCCTCACAGTCCTGACCTGCTGCTGCTCCTGGCTCGGGCACAGAGAACATTTCCTCTTGCGCATTTTTAGAGATAGGTTCGTTGCTATGCACACGCCACTTTGTCTCCATCCGTTCTGGTTTGAAAACGTTGAAACTCAACTCAGTTTTGGTGAAGTGGAAACGAACCCCCCTCCTGTTATTCCCCCTGAGAGCTGCTCAATGGTGCACGAAGCAGAGGAATCCCCCACGCGCAACCAGCATCTTCTCCTTCCAGCCCCTCGGCTCAGATGCCCCAAATGCGAGACCGAAACCATTGTGAATAATTAACCCAGTGATTCTGGGGGTGTGGGCAGGACAACGTGCTGGAAGCTGATACACATGGGAGACATAAATACATTCTTGGCATGAAGGAATAAATATTTCCCTGTTGCATGGCAACGCTTGACAGAATTAGACGTTTAAACCATCATCTTTTGGCCACTGTTTTTGTGATTGATTCATTTTATTGCATTGGGTAATATCTACTTTATTTTCTATATACTCATTTGATCAATTTGAGTAGATTTATTTATTCTATTCCTTTATTTATTCTGCTTCCAACCACAACACGTGCACTACATTGAGTTGTACTGATTTATGGTTTCACTGGCTTCGAACCATACATGGATTCTGCAGGGTATAGAGGAGTGCCACCTCAGCATTACGGGAGCATAGTTTATGTTCAATTTGCGCCTTCAAGCAGCAGCTGTGCCGCATGCAACGACGTAGTGGGCTCGATTTGGCCCACGGGCCTCGGGTTCGACGCACGGGATAGGGAGAAACAACTCCTTGGTCGCACTGACGTGCAAGTAGCTAATTTACAAGTGTTAGAATACATTTGTTTTCAGGCGTGGAGCTCATCGCGGAAACTGTTGAACAGACACAGACTGTTGTAAAGTAACATAGTAAAAAACCTCAATCGATCTCCAACTGTGAGACTCGTTTTGCCGGAGGTGGGTTTAGTCATGGTGGGGGTGGTGTTTACAGGCTGAGTGCTGCAGGCCATGGAGAGCAGCAGGTGGTTCTGCACAGGAGAAAGGAAAGTTAAGAAAAGGTGAGACGAGGTCCTTTAAAGTTTGGATGAAGGGTTTGAGTGCGAGCACAACTCAGACAAAGGAGGTTTGAAATGAGCCGACGGATCAAAAGAACATGTCGACGTACTGTGTATGTCCATATGATTCATGGCTGTTCAACATTGATTATATTAACTTAATGTTAAATATGTCACACCTGAACAAATATGCCCATATAAGACAAATATATATATATATATATATATATATATTTTTTTTTTTAAGGCAGATAAACACACGTTCTGTACATCATTCATACGTATATAGTATATACGTATGAATGATGTACTATGTATATGAATGTATATACGTATATACTATATATTCTACCATTCATTAAAACAGTGCAACATGCAAATACACAGGCATCATTCTGTCACTCATCCCACGCAAAGTAACATTTGGGAATAAGAATAATTTATTATTCAAAAATTATTCTATAAATGTCATTGTCGGAACATTTTAAAAACAAATACAAATCAACACTTAATCAGTGGTAAAATATGCAATTTAGACATCACTGAAATGCTTTGGACTCTATATGAAATAGATAAATGACTCCCTGTGTATTGGTAAGGGGGCGCTGAAGTCTGAATGACTTCGCAAAACCGCCAAAGAGGGCAAGGACGAGCACAGACCTTGCTCAGAGGGTCCGAGTGGGTCCGAAAGCGTTGGAATCCAGTTTGAAAGTGACACGTCAAAATGCACGGCGCGAACCTCGTGCGCATCGCGTTTCCCTCCGCATTAAAACCCGACTACACGTATGCATTAGGCATGATAACAGGATTTGTCAGCATGAGGCGGAAGCAAAGTATCAATCAGCCCGACTCACTGAACGTCAACATCGTTTGTCCTCGGCGTCAAACGAGGCAACGCCACACGGATACGGCGCGAGAGGAGAAGTGTGAGTGACGGGCGGCATTAATCCCCGTTAGTGTGGGGACGCAGCAGACGGTGGACGAGGAGGAGGAGGAGGAGGAGGAAGGGGGGGTGGTGGGGGCTGCGGG
>JAFBJT010107865.1:1727-33457 GCA_016785325.1 Chascanopsetta lugubris | reverse complement strand
CCCCCCCCCCCCCCCCCCCCCCCCCCGTCAGAGCTGCTGCTGCACTTGATCTCACACACTGGCAGCGCCAGCGCTGGAGATGGAGACGGCACCAGAATGCACCACTTTTGGCAATAGACATTTCCACAGAGGCCCGGTTCACTTCTCATACTCCAAACTTCCTGCCAAGTCTGTGGCATTTAAGAAAGTGGTTTTCTGCAGCCTCGGCACATTCCCCCCATTTTTTTTCTCTCTCTCTCAACGGCCCCTGGATGACGGATAAGTTGTTCTTTTCAATTAATGCCGGAAAAACCTCCTTAATTTGCCATTTCGTGCAAGAGTGCTCCCGTCGGTAACATTAAGGGCCGTCCGGCCTCCGACAGCTTGGTCGTAAAATGACGGCGAAATGAATAAGTCAACAAAGATCGATGTCAGATAATAAAATACGCGCTCAATTACAGTGAGGGAGATGAATCGAGTTTACTCAATCAATACCTTGACGAGCTAATCCCGCCTCCTCTCCCCTCCTCCAGGAACAGATGGCGCTGCTCGGCAGCAAGGAGGCGCCGCGCGGCACCGGCGTGGACTGCGCGGCGCTCACGTGCATGGTGCAGCTGGCTCAGATCATCGTGGGGGCGGGGCTCGGCGCCCTGGTCAACCTGGCGGGGAGCGTGGTGGTGGTGGTCCTCTCGGCCTCGTCCGTGTCCCTGTTAGGCTGCATCTTCATCGCCCTCTTCATCCGATATGTGGAATGATCCTGCCAGCTGCACGAGAATAAAGTATTTTAAATGGTGTTTGTTTTCATAAATAAAAGATTCTTTATTATATCTGTTGAAATGCCTTTGATGTTTCCTGTGGTTCCTTCGATCTCGGGCATGTTTCCGGAATTAAAACGTGTATAATTCCTCTTGACCCGATCAGACTTCACATGGAGGGGTACATCTATGAACAAGAGAGGGAGGGTAGAGGTTAGCAAAGTAACATGTCGTGGATGCTAACAGAGCTGTCCTCCCTGCGCCGTCTCCTCCACTCGGCTTCAAGGGACAGTCAGGCAGTGCACATTCATCAGCTCTCACCTGATTGAACGGGCTGGGATGAAGCAGTTATTATTATTTTTTTTTTCACCTGTCCTCAACAGCTTTTCCATAACTGAGGGACTCCACCTTTCAAGGTCAGAGGTCATTGAAAGGTCAGAGTGAGTCCAGACGAGAGTAGAGGGAAACAACAGTCAACGTTTCTGACGTGAATCTGTAAAGAAGAGCAAAGGAAACAAAAGGGATGGATGAAAAACGATCATACATGTGGAAGATGCAAGTGAATACGTCAACTTGGGAAAACCAAGGCTCACTTCATGCTGAAGTGGGCGGGACCAGAAAAATCATAGCATGATGACAAAATCAATGACCCATCGTTTTTCATACAAAAATTTAAATTGATGAACAAAAACGTCCCATCAAAAATAAACCACCGTTTTTTAGGCTTTGCAAAATGATTCTGCGGGCCGGGTTGGACCCCCCCCGCCCCCCCCCGGTGGGGCCAGTTTCGGCTCGCGGGCCACATGTTTGATGCCTCCTTTCACCCGGGCGTTACGGACATTCTCCCGCACGGTTATAGATGTACTGGGCTCCGCTGAGTCACAGGCAGCCTCTATGAAATGTTTCCATCCAGTCCTGTGGACACGTTCACGACTGAATGAACAACTCCGAACATTTCCCCAAAATGACTTTCTTTTTTTTTAAGTTTGAGCTTCGCGATGCAGAATGATGGAGCTCTGTTTGAAAGGAGCCGATTTCATCTGCTGGAAAGTTCCCTTATACATTTGCTGGACTTCGAGAGTCGACATTAGAAATTGAGTTTCTGACAGAAGAAAGAAATGCTTCCACATCCAACTGAGTTTAGATTTCTCGGTGCGCGCCCACAATGTCATTTTTAGATGTTTTAATGAGGCAACTAATCTTCTGTGTGGATAAATACGGGATGGGGGGCATCTCGCCAAAACTGGTCAATATTATCTCCACAAAAATAAATATCCTGGTGACAGACACGGTCGCGCTCAGATCCTCATTAAATCTTTGTTTGTGTCTTTCAGGCTTTTTATGAGGCTCCCAGACTCATAACTCGCCCTTTCCAAAGCCTGCTCTCTCTCTCTCTCTCTCTCTCTCTCTCTCTCTCTGACTTCTAACATGTTGTCAGTTGCAGTGGCTGAAATTGTCAGAAATATAACGTCTCCGAGGATTTGGATGTTTTATCGCGGTAAATATCACAGTCAAGTGTCGGAATTATGGCATGAAATGTCGATTAAAATCATCAAACCATCAAAGCGTCTCTAGAGATTCACGGTGGTGGTCATTTCTCTTGAGCAAATTTAAATCATTTCTAAATGTGTGTGAACTTATCTCCCTCCTTGGAACCTTCTCCACTTGTCGGGATCAGCTCGTCTCATGTGGACCAGGGACTGGTCCTCGTAGAGACGGGACATCATGTCTGAAGACTTGGGCAGAAGATTAAAGAGAATGTAACCCTTAAAAAAAAAAACAGAATATGAAATAACCATATGAAAACAACGTCCTCATTAGTGTGTGTGTGGGATCGGAGTGTACTGTGCTCACTCCCCATTGGTTGTGCCCTTTATGTTCACAGCAGGAATGGGTCCTATATCTACAGATATGGACCCGTTGCCATCACGCCCCCTTTTAACTTTTAGAATTAAACATGCCGTTATAACGACGGGCTTTTGATGTGGAACTCTTCAAACCCTGCTCATTATGACATCATATGCCCCAGGTGCCCATTAGGGTTCAGGAACTGCACCCATGCCTATAAAGCAGAGGGAAATGCCTCCATACCTGCTAGTGCTATATGATGTGAGGGCGGGGCTTGCGAACAGGGTCCAGTGGTCGGGCCAATTAGTAGAGAGTGGGCCTCTAGAGAGGCAGAGCTTAAAGCTAAATCCAGCCATTTCATTAGAGGTGAACTGATGGATCCATTTTGGGGTTTTTATATGTTTTGTTTTCCTGTATTTGTTTTTAAATTCAGTATATAGAGGAATATATACATGAGGTGTGGAGAGAGGGGAGTTCTTAGCTGTGACATGTCATTTGAATCCTTAAAGTCTGCACACCATCCCTTTAAAGATGGAGTGCAGATAAGAATTGTGTTTTCAAATGAAAGTCCGAGGTGATGGTATTTTTTTACACATGCTCGTGAATGAATGAATGTTTTTATTATGCCAGCGACAGTATCTCTGCAAGAAACATGATTTTACCCCTTTAATCAGCCCGGCTGTTTTTCTTTGATTAATGTTTGTAATTCCTGGTGACACAGAGACCAACTAGGAGACTTCATGCTCCTAAATTGAGATAACTGATTAAAATCCATCTCAAAGTCCCTGGATTAATTACCTGCAATCGCCCCCTTTGCACTTTTGGTGCTGGGATAATGAAAATAACAGGAAGAAAAGGATGAGTTTGAAGGTTTTCAGTATCGAGCATATAAACAAACAATGTAGAAGTTGATGAGCCACTTTGGAAATAATATCAAATATTCACTTGACGAAAGTTAAGGATGTGTTGCATAAACTATGAAGGAATTAAGATTTTATCATGACTCCCGGCGTTCTTTATTAAAATGAATAAATGAAGTGAAGAAATACAAATAATCACTGTCACTGCTTTCTCAATAGATGCCGTCAAAGGGGCCATTTATTATTTACAGATGCGACATCACGACTTAGGTTCTGCTGCTCAGTAAAGGTGGAGCCAGTGCAGCACTTCATCATATTTACATCACAACAATCTGCCAGGTCGTCTTGTGTCATTTCACAGGGTATTTCTACCAGTCCCCATCGGGCAATTCAGGGTATCAGTGTCCAGTGACATCGCAGCGGTGGGATTAGAACCCATGACCTTCGCTTCCAAAGGCAACTGCTCTAAACACCGAACCACTGCCGCCGCACATTCTGACATATCGACTCCACGTATCACAGTCCCTGAGATAAGAAACTTTTATAGAGAGGGGGAGAGATTCATCATGTGTTTATATCAATACGTGATGTCACCTGTGTGTCTGCATGAATCAGCAGGTGTGTTTTGATTTGATCACATGACAAATGATTTGAATTCACTGGGTGGATGAATAAATGAGTGAATGACGGGCGGAGGAAAGAAAGGATGCATGAATGGGACGGGAGGGATGGATGGATGGATGGAAGAGTGGATGTATGGACAGATGGATGGATGGGATAAGATGAATGGATGGATTAATTGGGAAGAGAGGATGGTGGGTTAGATGGGTCAAAATGGATGGATGGATGGACTAGAAAGAGCAGATGGGTGGATGATGGGATAAGATGGATGGGTGGGTGGATTAAGAAGAATGTTGGTATGGATTGGGGGGATTCGGAGGAGGGATGGATGGATGTTTTACTTTGCGCACTTGTTGGCATCATGTAGAACACACATGGCACAGACGTCCTCTCCTCCTTTTATTTTGAAAAGCAGCCGAGAGCAGAACCACACGTGTTTGTGAGAAGAGGCCAAAGTGACACAATGACAAGCAGGAGCCAGGGGGGGGGGGGGGGGGGGGGGGGGGGGGGGGGGGGGGGGGGGGGGGGGGGGGGGGGCGGCGGACCAACTGTGGAGCGCACACCAGTTTGTGCCGTGCGCTTGTTCCTCTCCATTACGCACCATCCGTGCGTGCGTGCGTGCGTGGGACCGTCACGCCGCCACCCGACGAGGGTCCGCGCACGCACTCGCACGTTCCGTCTAAAAAGTCCTAAGTGCTGTTCTGGGGCAGATCCCGCCGGTCGCTGCCCATCACGGCACCGGGCGGGTAGAACACCACCGGGGGCTCGGGCGCGCAGATGGGCACCAGCGCCTGCGCCGCCGTGTCCGGCTTGGTGGAGGCGGTGATGGGCCGGATGGTGGTGAGGGTGGGCGAGGTCATCTGCCAGAAGAGCTTCTTCAGCGCCTTCCTGAACTCGCGCCGCATCAGGCAGTAGAGGATGGGGTTGAGGCAGCTGTTGGAGTGCGCCAGGCACACGGACACGGGGAAGACGTACACCTGCGTGGTGTAGTACTCGTAGCTGAAGTGCACCACGTTGAGCTTGATGAGGATGCCCCACGCCGTCAGCGCCTGGTTGGGCAGCCAGCACAGGAAGAAGGAGAGCACCACGATGGTCACGGAGCGCGTGACCTTGGCGCGCCGCTTGGCGCTCGACGTGCTGACGTTCCTGGAGGCGATGAAGCGCAGCAGCAGCAGGTAGCAGGCGGAGATGACGCACAGCGGCACCACGAAGCCCAGCAGCACCTTCTGCGAGTGGTAGAGGCCGAGCCAGAACTGCGCGCTGCCGTTGGTGTCCGGGAACTTCACCAGGCACAGGTCCTCGTCGGACACCGTCACCGTGGTGGAGAAGACCGCGTGCGGCAGCGCGGCGGACACCGCGGCGAACCAGATGAGCAGCGCGATGCAGCGCGCCGAGCAGCAGCGCGCGCGCCGCCGCCGGCCCTTCAGCGCCGTGGCGAGCGAACAGTAGCGCGCCACGCTCATGGCGGTGAGGAAGAAGACGCTCGCGTACATGTTCATGGCCGTCACGTAGGACACGATCTTGCACATGGCTCGGCCGAAGAGCCACGTGAAGTCCAGCGCGTTCTCCACCGCCCAGAACGGCAGCGTGAGCACGAACTGGAAGTCGGTCACCGCCAGGCTGGTGACGAAGAGGTTGATGGAGGACTTCTTCCACACGCGCTTGCTCTTCATCAGGTAGAGCACCAGCAGGTTGCCCACCAGCCCGAGCGCGCACACCAGCGAGTAGATGACCGAGATGGTGACGCGCACCACGGCGGCTCCATCTCCCACGAAGTCCCCCTTGTCAAAGTTGGGCTGGAGCGAAGTGTCCGCGGCGGCGGCGGCGTTGTGGAAGTTAGAGCGGTTCGTTGTGTTCAGGAGAAAAGTCAAGTTCGAACCGATCCCTGCCGCATCCGCGTAAACGCCGTCCATCAATTCGCCGGACATCTTCAACTGGATCCACCGGCGACGATCAGCACGAAATCCATCCTGCCTTTACGCGCAGACGGCGCGTATCCATGTGCGTAAAAGTCCGGGCGAGGCAGGGGTTGTTGCGTCAAGCTCCTCACCTGGTCACCGTGAGCTCCGCTCTGCGCCTCTCTGCTCCACGGCCGTGGGCTAAAGCGTTCTGACACAGCGCCCATGCAGGCGCACTGTGGGACCTGCATGGCTCTGACTGTAGATGCCATGTGCAGGGAGAAATGGATGGAGGGGGGGGGGGGGGGGGGGGGGGGGGGGGGGGGAGGAGGAGTTTGGAAGGAAGGTAGTGGTGGTGGTGAGTGCATCTTTAAATTGGCCTCTCGCTCCATTACGTTTAATCAGGTTTCCAAACAGATTCCACTTTGCTTTGGTCCTTAATGGGGGGGGGGGGAGATGGCAAGATGGACATCTACAATAAGGGAAAAGTCAATTAACATAACCACCTATCATCCCCCCTCCCCCCTAAATGCATAATATAATATCAAGAGTGATGTTACCTATATTATTTCATTGTCTCCACAATTTGGACGTATGAATCTTATGAAGATATAAATATGTTGATGGGATATTTGAATTGCCACAGTTTGGCGTTATATAATGGAAGGGAATGGGATAGATTGAAGGAGGCAAGGGAGGGAGGGAGGGAGGATGAATTTATGGATGGGATTTGGGAACGGCCACCGTTGTTAAATAATGGAAATAAACAAGCTACACGGTAAATTGTAAAAGGTACGGTATATATTAATACAACATAAAGTTCCATATTCATAAAGATACATACATGCATCGGCAAGACTTGAAGGATGTTTGTGTATGTGCAGAAATCACATTTGCATATCTATTCAGCCGTCCCTCTGTCCTTCACCCTCCCTCATTCCGTCTTTACTGCCTCAACAGGTGGACATAGCAACTCTGGTTGCTTCCTCCTCACCATGGCAACGGACTATGGCTCCCCTATCCGACAACGGGCTGCAGCTACGGAACATTAAGCCTGCAAGCTAATGGGAGCATAAAAAAAAAAAAAGTTCAGGGAAAGGTCACCAGAGGTCAACTCCACATCCACTCAGAGCGCAAACACAGGTCTGTGATATAATCTGCGCCTGCAGGCGTGTTCTGTAATTTAACCGACACCGTGTTCACTCTATTAGCCGTGGTGAACCAATAGCTGTGTCTTATCTTCACGGATGGAAACGCGTCATTTGTTTCAAGGGTAAATGTACATCTTTAAAACAAACAAAAAAAAATCAATGGTGCCACCTGGCTGAAATTGAATAACGCCTCCTTTCTGTTATATCACCTGACATTTAGTTGTGAGGATGCAAATCTGAGGCAGAGGAAATGACAGGCTCACATTCCAAGAACACGATAGTCATTGGAAAGGTCACGATGTGCGTTTTCCTGAAACCGGTCTACCTTCACTCGATAACACTGGAATAACTGGCGATCAGTGGTGATTGTAACTGAATGGAGAGGGAAATTAAAGCTCTATTCATGCAGGATGTGACCCTGCCAAGCGTCTCCACCGACACATTCATCCTCTCATTCAGATGTTTTTCTTCCAGTGAGATAGAACAAAAAAAAGCACCTGGATTCACAGAGGGGTGAAAGCATGAGGGATCAAAGCCTGGAGCGAGAGAAAGGCTTTCAGCTCAAGTGTGTGTGTGTGTATGTGTGTGTGTGTGTATGTCTCTCGCAATTTCAGCTCCTTACCAACTGTGACTGGTGCATTGAGGGATTAGCTTTGCAGACATTATGTTGAAGATGCAGATGTTACAATGATTTGTATCTTCCTCATTTGTTGATGACAATTAAATCAGCAGTACTGTGTCAAGGGGCCATTTTGGTTTCGTTATATTTATTTGTATTTAGTTTATCAGTGTCATTGAAAAGTCAGAACGATTGAAATCAAAAGTGCAGTGACAAAGGGTCGATGGATCGCAATCTGGGCTGGGAAGCGGAGCCTCTGGACCAAGTCTGGACCAAGTCTGCCAGCAAGATGTGCTTCCGCGTTGCAGGACTCGGACAGAGAGGGGCGTGCGGGGTCCTCACCGTACCATTGGCTGAGGTTTTTTGGGAGAGGGCGGGACATCGTTAGGCAGCCCCGATGGTAAAGCCCGCCCTAAATGCCTCCATGGGGCAGCTTGGGCTACCAAGGGATCACTGGAGTCCAGTAGCATCCTCTCCGGTCTGACTTTGGCGCACTTGGCGCTCCTCTCATAGACCAGGAGCTGCTGTATTCTGCTGACCTCCAGTGGCAGCCATGCAAACTAGAGGAACCCCGACACACACTTCAGGGGAGAAGAGAGAACACATTACCTGACGGTGCCTCTCCCTGCCGATTGTGTTCGACGCCCGGTCTTCCGCTCGCGCTGTTCGGCCCTCAGCTGTTGCAGCCTGCCGACACACAAGAGAGCAAATGGAGCCATCAGCAGTCCGGTGTGAATCACCACGTGTCAGCCTGATATTCACTACATGGAGATCCACAAGGATCTTTGATTATTTCCAAGCTGCTAGGGTAAAAGGGATATTTTGTATTTTCACTCACGCAGTATCAGTCCGTCTTATCAGCCTCCTATTGCCAAGTCTGGCCGACACACCCCGCATATAGAAACTCCAGCATTCCACAGCCGTCAGCGTTGTGCCGCCTGCCTGCCTGCCAGCCAGCCGCACAGGGAGGGCACCTGGAATTGGGTCAACGATCCCGACACCGACATTGTTGTGCATAGACGTCCTCGTTGAATATAAACCGCGGACGATTATTCAGTCTGAAGTTCACTTTGGCTCTAAAAATGAACAGCACGGTGGAATGAGGGGAAGTGACTCTCACGTCCTGGCAGCATCACTTGTGGACAGCTCTGCTTTCATTTGCATTTTAATGAACTCCCCTCAAAGTTAATTTCAGATTGTCGCTGGGGCAGCAAGTTTTTGTTATTTTTTTTAATTTTTTTAAAAGAATTCCAAGAAAAAAAAAAAAAAGGTCAACATCAGTCAGGGTCCAGTCTCTGCCAAAGCACCACTGTCTCACACCCACGAACAGCGTTACATTGACTTTTCACAACAAGTAAAGTCAGTTGGTCACAGAGGCGTGAACGTCTTGGGTCGCTTCCCTTTCACTGATGAATTACACATGAAGTGATCTAATATGCCAAGTGATATTTCCAATAAATAAATCAGCTTGAGGGCTGAGGGGAGTTGGCGCTTCGAACAGATTAAGTGTTTTGGGAACAACTCCAACAGTTAGATAAAACAATGGTCAGGGCTGTTCTTTCTGTGCAGATGGTGAAAAGAGCTGATCCCAGCAGAAACATTGGCTCAGTCTAAAAAAACAAAAAAAAAATGCATTAGTACATTTCATTACTCAATACATCACACCCAGTTTCTAATTGCTTAATAGTTTGTCATTTAAATAGTGGTTTTACTAAACCATCACTAATAATAGATTAAGCAGTTCAAACTAAATTAGGTAGAGTGAATATATATGCAGTCATGTCTACATGATTACACAAGATATTACATCCATTTACTCTTATCTAAATCTGTCATTACTGGCCTTAACGTAATTTACATAACTTTAATAAAAATCTAAACCCAACCTGAACCTCAAATTAAATCTCGATTCGACCTCAGTTGAACCCCAAAGTGAGCTTTACCTACACTTGACCTTTGACCTTAACTTCAACCTGAAACCCAACTTTAAACATTAACCTGAATTTTGACATCAACCTAAAGCGTGACAAAGATACACCGTGTGTGACTTAACGACCTCTGGAGGTAAAGCTGCATTTTGCAGCTGATCTGCCAGCTATAGTTAAAATCTCAAACGTTTGTCCATTCTGGGCTTCTGTGTAAACATGGTGGTGCAACATGGCCACTCTCTTCACCTTTTAACGTCTGTTCCAAAATGTCATGATTTACATTTCGAATGCCCCCATAAAGTGAGTGTGTAAACAAGTTAAGCACCGAGAACATGGAAAATACTAAGACCACACAGTGAAGCGCACACACACACACACACACACACACAGTAACAGACAGGAGATACTCAAATAGACGATACTGTGTTCACACTCTCCACTAAGGAATTTGTTGGCTCCAGCTGTTTATACGGCGCCATGGCAACACGACACAATAAAAAAAAAAATTTCCAAAGTACAATCACGGGAGAGAGAAGGAGCGCTATCATTTGTTTGGGAAGTAAAGTTGTAAACAGAGAATGTGTTTGATGAAATAGAAATGGTGTGTGTGGAGAGAAAGGTCATGTGAACAAGGAATGCACGAGTGGTACTTAAAAAAAAAAATAAAACACTTAAAATACACAGCAAATACACAAGTACATGTATTTAATAGTACAAACAGCAGGAGCAGACTTCACCTAAACATCCATATTCTACATTTAGATTAACGCAAATCTACAGAAACATCGGAAAGTGTCTCGCACAGAGAAGCACTTTCTCTCACACACACACACACACACACACACACTCAGCTGTTCTGCTGCAGCCGCTCAGAGGCCGACCGGCTCCGAATGCACGAACCAGCACAAGTCTCTCCTTGTCCTCCGAGTAACACGGGGCGCCTTCATTTCGCATCGCTAGCGTCGAGTAACTGTAACCTGCGCGAGGAGAACCAAAGGGCTTTTTACGTGCGTTCGAGAAACGAAGTAAAAGCGGCGGTAAACCGAGGCGCAAGTAATGCGACAAAACTGCAGTACATCGTGTAGCGGTCGGTGCTTGCACTCCTCCACTTTAAAGGATTTATGAAATATCGAGCGTGAACTCCGGTCACTTCTCAGCGTCTCCCACAACAGACCTCATCAATTTTTATCACCAGCCGTCAGCTGCTGTCACAACTTATCGCCCGGGGGGGGGGGGGGGGGGGGGAGGTGGCCCCGCCGGGGGGGGGGGGGGGGGGGGGGGGGGGTAAGTGTCCTGGCCCCTGGGGCCCGACACTCGTCTCCGACTTTGCAACAAATTCAAAGAGGAGGCATCGTCTTTGTTCGGAAGTTTCCCGGAGAGATTCCCCCTTTAAGAGAAGGGGGCACAGACGCTGGTGCTGCGCTGTGACAGAACGCAGACAGAGACATATTTTACCCACAAATGTCCTCCTCCTCTCTCTCTCGCTCTCTCCCTCCCTCTCTCTCTCTCTCTCGCTCTCTCTCCTCTGAGCCTCCGTCCTCTCCCCGGTGCCGCTGTCACCCTGACAAAAGGCAGCAGCTGCGGCATCAAGGACAAATCCCCCTCGTATCCAAAACACACTTGAGCAGAGGCGCTGGCTGGCCCTCGGGCGCCCTCCTCACACGTCGTGAGCTGGAGGCGGCTCGGTGGAGTCCGAGGCCGCGACTCTGGTGTCCATCATGCTCAGCTTCTCCGAGCCGTTCCGAGGCTCCTCCCGCCGGCGCCCCCTCCGCCGACACAGTCTGTCCCGGCTGATGGAGAGAGAGCGAGGAGGGGATGTCAAACGTGGGAAGCGTGTTCTCATCTGCATGCAGCATAACGTCAAGGGGTTTAAAGGGAGGGTTCAACATTTTGGGAGAAACACCTGGCAAGAGATGGATGGGGTAAGATGAACGGATGGAATAGGACGGGTGATGGGAGGATGAATGATGGGATGCGTGATGGATGGATGGGAGTAGATGGATGAACAGATGGAGTAAGATGGATGGATGGGTGATGGGATAAAATGGATGGATGGATGGATGAGTAGGATAAATGGATGAATGCATAGATAAGTTAGATGGTGTTAAACGTATAAATCGAATTTGTTTGATAATCAGTGAGACAACTGCAAAGTGGGAGCAGGTTTCTCCAGTGTCACTGCGAAAGAATATTAACTACAAAACTGTAAGGGAATAACTTTAACTGCGCTATTTAAATAAACCAATTCCCAACAAAAACGTCGAAACAAATTAAAATGTGGAGTGAAAAACCTTTATTGCTCCGAGTGGGAGCTGAAGATTGGTCCACGTTTACCTTTGGGATACATTTAGCAGCTACAGAATTTAAATTTGTTTTCATCGATCGTTAACTGAAATTGGTGTGATGCACATGTTCTGCCTTTAATTTTGGACGAAGCAACGTCGATGCAATGCGTTATTGAATTGGCATCCGAGGTGCGGGTGAGCGTATTGATCTGATTCTTATCGACAAAACCATGCTGGCTGTTTGGTAGTCGCTATGGTAACCGGCTCATGGCTTCCGATGTTGCATTGGTCCACTCATTTAACTCTTGGTGATTCCCAGAAAGTTAGATTATTCCTAGGTGAACGCACACACACACACACACACACACACACACACACACACACTCACTGTGAATAGATGCAGATGGACACAATCAAGAGAATGAGCAGAGCGAGAGCCAGGATGACGCAGAAAATGATGATGTGGCGTTTGTCTCCTATCCGCCAGTCCAGGTCCACGTATTCACACCTGGAGCCGATGTAACCGTACAGACACCTGCAAACACACACACACACACACACACACACACACAACACACACACGTAAGATCTCACAGATTCACTTTCATGCGTTTGCCGTCAGTGTTGCTCACCTGCAAGATGGCGCCTTCTGTTCTTTAACGTAACGACACTCCCCGTGGACGCAGTAGTGCGCCAGTTCCTCGGGACATCGTGAGAAGTGTTCGTTCCACGTCGTCGTTTCACTCGGGTCTGCTGTAGAAATAGAATCATTCGAAATTCGATTTACTATGTATACATTTCAGACGAGCGTGTTTGTATTTCTGGGCTCCCAGCTGTGCGCAAGAAAGTTTTGGACAAATGTGTTCAAGTTTCTCAAGTGCGAAAGCTGCAATTACAGCACAACATTAAATATGAATCAAACAGCTTTGTGGGCATCCAACCAAGTCAGGACTTTGTCGAACCCCCCATGGTTTCTTGCCAAAGAGCACAAAGATCAAGAGTCTCCTGCATTATCTATTCAGTCATTATGGAGCTGCAGCTGGCAGCGGGATCGTCCGCTGCAGGAATAAAAACATGAAAACATGTGGAACACAGTGGAAAGACCACAACGCTAAAATGATCTATTCTACAAAAGAATTCTAAACATGAATCATGCTGAGCCAATTATCCAACAAGTTTTCATAAAGACAGTTTGCGCCTTTATTTGGAGAACTCAGAAACCAAACTTTTGAAGCCCAAGGGAGCTCACTACTCCACCAGAGATGCTGGAGCTCCAACACTGCCTCATCAGTTGTTCCAACTCCACATCCTCATCAAAGGCTGGGACGGCCTACAAAAAAAAAAGCCAGCTAGCCAATCAGAGAAGACTGACCTTAACCCATGGAGGTATAATAAACACTGGACCAGAGATCATAGCATCTTGCCTGTACCCAAGTTCTACTTCCTGGTCTATCCACAAAAAAAAGGGTCAAAAGGTGGAGCACAAGTAGAACTGGGGTGGGCCAGGTCAGCCCAGGTGTCACTCATGAGGCCACGCCCTAAATTATGCACAATTTCAAACCTCAATGTAATACGCGAATTAGAAAACAATTCACAAAACAATGTGACCTAGACCACAAGCCTTGGTTTGTACCAGGCTTTAAAACAAGTTTCATTCATCACTTTACCAAGAGAGTCTATGGGGGGTTGACTCTTGGGAGTCTGCCTCAAGTGGCCACCGTGAGAACTGCACGTTTTTCAACTTCACAGAAATATAAACAAGTGGTAAATCAATCAATGCTACAAATAAACCCCAAATGAGTCAAGTAAATGTATTGGGCAGTTGACAACCCTCAAAGAACGTATGCACTCATTTACAGACATCTTCATTTCAAAGTGTTTTTTTGGGGGGCGGGGGGGGTCACATGTTAATCATGTGATCAACATCGAAGTTATCTAGATTTTATAATATATCCGAGCGTGGAGGCCAAAATATTTTTCAACTTCTGGAAATAGCTGATCATCACAACAGAGAGGGTCAGCGGACCAATCGGAGCAGGCGGGGCGTTATCAGGAGGAGTTAAAAGCGAATGTGCCAGGGGCTGAAATGAGGAGCTGCGGCAATCGACAAGTGACATGACAAAGTGAAACATCGTAACATAAAGTCGTTATCCAAGTATAGTTGTCAAAGTTATGCTCTAGGACAGGGCAAATTCCCACAACGCTGTGGAGCTATTTTTACTCTCCCGTTTCACCGGCATGCTTCTCCAACTCGCGCCCTCACCTCCCTCACTCGCATGCCGCGATATAAATAGACCCTGCAACGCGATCCGCGTTGGAAGCCTGCCAGCTCAGCGGCGTCGGGTCTCATTCAGCGATTAGCGTCATTCTTCTCTGAATGAAGCACGTGACGCCTTCGTCCGCATTACATATCTGCAGCCTTCGAAGAAACCGGCGGCAGGGAAACATGGCTGGCAGCAGCTCGCGGGTCACCGCACGCAACTTATGACCACCTTTTGCTCACAGCGCCTATCTTTACAACTCATCCCAGGGAAGATTATATTTGAAAGCCCGCTCGTAAAAACAATACTGCCGTTCAGGTGACATCAGTGACGGCCTTTTTACACTTGTTGGTTTGAGACATGAGACCCGGCGAGCTGCCATCAACAGCGCTGAGAGGACGCCGGTCCCCGGAACACAGGTTCAAGGAGAAAGTCGGGAAGCACAGGCGTGTTTATGTGCTTCCTTGTTGACATCGACTTTGTTTAGATTCAAAGATCAACGCCACTCTGATTTCTGCCGAGGATAAACATGAGGCTGAAAAGCACTAGTGCGGATTCAAATGTGAAATCCAGTTTAACGTAAAGGCAGCAATTTGTGGTTGTGGAGAGATGCATTACCCTCTGCCCTTAAAGGAGCTCTTTGTGTGTTTTTACCTTCAGATACTCCGACGTGACCCTCGGTCCCATTAACTTTTCAAAATAAAAACATTTTACTCAAGAAGTCAGTGTACTGCTTCATCAAGATGTCAACAGAGGACTGAGAAAAATGTCATTGCAGGTTTATTTGATAAACAAAGTGATCATTTCATCACATCATCATAAACCAAGTCAAGATATATATGGTATCTGAGAAGGTTTTTGATTTTTTTTTTAACTCTAGTCTGAGACACTAATTCTCGCAAAGACTAACTGAATGCGTAATTTAACCCTCAAGTACAGAATACACCGCCTTCAGTGGTTTGTTTACCTACAAGACGGCGATACTCAATCTGTTGACTGCATTATTGGCAAATAATTTCAATCGGTTTGAACCTCGAAACAAACTCAATCAATATTCTATTACTGTGAAGTTTTAAAGAATGACCTCACTAAATCACGGTCAGATGCACTACGATAATGACTTCTTAGATTATGACCAAGTGTCCTGTAACAGTCCTGAGTGACATCAAAGTGATGCTGATGCACAAATCGGAAGGGATGACCTCCTGCAGTGACTGGGCATCGTTTGACCGGAGTCTCCAGCCCGGGGCCTGCTATGCTTTCTGAACAATTTCACAGCACAATGTAAAATTACATCGTTAACACGTTTGTATCAATAAATGAGAAGGTTACAATGAATCTACATGCACAGTCAGCTGACCTGAAACCGCAAAAGTGAATTTTCGAACGTGCCACTAAAACCCTTCATTATTGGGATTTCCGCTACACGCCATTATGTCAGCATTCCACGAGACTTCCTCAGAAGCCATTTACAATGACGGAAAACGAAATTTAAAAGCTGCAAATTAGACGGCGGTGGGATGAAGGCAATACTTATTCGTGTCAACACATGGACCTTGATCATGAGTCAAAAACAGCATCTTTAATCAGCCATCTGGGACACTTTAAGGCAAAGCCCCCCTACCGTCCATATCTACCTGTGCAGTTGTTGCCATGGCGATGGCAGAGCTCTTCAGTTTGATTGGTGATGGCGGGCGCCGTGGTGGGGGGCTCCTCGCTGGTGGCGTTGCCCGCTGCGAGGCAGCATTTGCAGAAGGCCAGAGCTGCGGCAGGAAGCACAGACAGAGGATCAGTACACACGTTCCATTTCATTTAAACGTGCAGCAGCCACGGAGGAGAAAATGTTGACTGAAGCGTTGTCGTGGTAAGAGTAGAAACAAGGTATGGCACGTGTATTCAGTCACTAACGGAGAGAGCAGCAGGTAGAGGAACGCCTTCAAACATGAGACGGGCTCATTGCTTAGAACGCGTGAGGGCAGAGAACAGATACGCAAATGATTAAAAACTGGAATTCTAAATAACACCCACGAAATCAACAGTGTCTAGACTGTAGTATTCATACAAGGACACAGTAGTTTGTTATCCAGGCCTGTGCTCATCAAGTGAGCACTGGGGCAGAACAACAGTGGAGCTTACCTGTTATTATTCCTACACAGAGTGCGTACAGCCTGGCCATCTCCCCACCAGATAACAGAGACTCGGAGATATAGGAGGATTCAGAGTCATTGACGAGCAGAGGTCAGAGAGCGAGAGGGAGAGAGAGAGAGGCTTGGTCGTCCCTCACGGGTCAATGACCTTTTGAAAAAGCTGTGGGTAAAGGTGTGAAAGTTCCCCGGTGACGTGCCGCGTCGAGCTCCTTCATGATGCCGTGTAAGTTCATGGTCGGAGAGGCAGACGTGTAGAAGTGTGAGGCTGGAACCAAAGCGCACACTCGGCTCCCTGCTGGTCTGCAAACACACACGGAGTGAGTGAGTGAGAATAGAAAAAAAAAAGGAAGAAGAGGGGGGTGGCACTGAAACCCAACTCCGCTCCACGCCCCCACACCTTTAAAGGAGAAGACGGCTCCATTCAAGCCGCCAAGCTTTTGTACCTCGTCATGGCAGCTGCACCTGTACACCTGAGACTTCCTCTGCTTTTCACTATGAGGCAACAGGAGGAGCAGGCGCCAGCGACAACCTGTTCAGCAGCAAAGCGCTTTAACCTTTGCATCTGGAACTTTACTTTGAAAAACCCTGGTCCGTGGAGGATCATGTTATTTCACACCAATAGCTCTGAAATGTTTTCAGGACCATCTGCTGGTCTGAATCGGAGGGGGGGTGGGGTGGGGGGGAATGTGTCAACATCTGGGATTGATCCAGGCCAGCCTCTGCAGGGAATGACTCAGCTTTAAGAGAGTTTAAAAGGGCGAGTTAGAGAAGGAGGAAGTGAATTCTTTGTGAATAGGACACAGAATCTTTCCCTTTAATACATTCCAGAGGGATTTTCCCGCTTCCTTTTCGCTTCTGGATGCCAGCCCAAGTTCAACTATAGGTTTTGTTTTCATCATCTTACTTCACATTTAGCTGATAACTGCAGTTCCAACTTTATAAACAGAATCCATTTATCTCATGGACCGTAATAGTATATATAAAAAAAAAAATAAAAAACACATTTTCCTACTCAACTTTGACTTATACTCAAACATTAACTATGAAGGATTTAGTCATACATTATGGGGAAGTTTCATTTTGTAGCTTAAAATCAAATGTGTCACCAATCCCATTAAAGCATGCAAGTATTTTGGTGCCCTTGGCGAGATTATGGTTTAATTTGTGCATTCATTATTTTCAAGACTGAGTGTGGGTAAAGGTAAACAGCCAGGGATGCAACTTATTACATTTTCTTTGGGCAGGCAGCAGCAACCTCCTTCCAACAGGTGTCGCCCTCTGCCACCACATATACAGTATGGCCTGTGCCAAGAGCCGGCGCTGCAACAACATGGTGGCGCAAAAATGGCGGCCTCCATGGAGCGGACTTCTACGTCAATCACTCACCAGAATATGAAGGGCTCATGCTAAGGTAATGAGAATAGCTGTATATTCAGGGTATTGTACACTCAAAAAATTTTTTAATTTTAATAACCCGACCTAAACCATAGACAAGACTGTGAAAAACAAAAACATTTTGTTTGTAATATTTGAACTTCAAACTCAACACTAAACATGCTCAGACACCCACAACAATGCTTCAAGCTTGTGTGCATCAACAGCTCTCCTCTGATTCAACAATATCTTTGAATGAGCATGCAAAGTTTGTCCAAGTAAAAACAGCCTGTGTCTCGTGTTACTCCGTGATTATATCCACAGTCAACATTTGGCAACAAAGGAGAGGGCATCAGAGAGGACATGGAAGGCAAAGTGCTGTGAGCATCAACATCGAGCTGAGTCGGTTTAATTTGCATAGAAAAAGGACAAACTACAGTTTCAAATTTACTTTCATAAGAGTCCAAGCACGTTAAAATTAACACCTTGATCCGCAGGGCCCAGTCATTATGTTCAGCCTACATCTGAAGGCACAGTGCCTCTGAACTGACAGCCTAATGGAAGCAAGCAGGACGACATCTTCAATCAGTTTTCAAATTAATTTCCCCTGCATTAATCATCCATATATTTAAAGGGCAATTACTGTTGGGATGTGTCCGTTCAGTCTGAGATAATAATGATCTCAGATACACAAGGCATTTGTTCTATGAGGCTTATTAGCCTGGATTTATCAATAAAGTTATTACAATAATGTATTCACTTGCTTTATAGTTTTAGTAATTTAACTCTTTCCTCCTAATTCTTTAGATTGTAGTTTAAATTTAAATTCAATCTATACACAAAGAAATGCAATTAAACATTCAAGCTACAGGCCAATTGGCATTAGACCTGACCCTCATGGTGAAACACTGAATGTTGAGGCCAGTTATTTCTGCAACACACACACACACACCAAAATAATGCATGAACATACTCCGGATTGCAAATTAATATTTATATATAAAGTACATATTTTAAAACACAACCACATTTTATTATCTCAAGAAACATAATGCATCATACTGCTAGGTTTATTTAGCACAGCTATACAGTAACTTAAAAATAAATAAAAAAAAGTCAAAAGTTAGTGGAGGTCAAAACAGACACTTTACCAGAGTTTAGGAGCAGCCGTCACCATGGTGATGGACACCGTCATCTCAGGCCTCTGCAGCAGTAACTCAGCTGTGCAGTCTGCCATCATTCAAGTGTTCCTGTAGAAACAATGTATAAATAAGTCCACAAGAATTGTTGTAAGCACACACTCGTCCCCCATGCACAAGAAGAAAAGGAAGCTTTCAAACGCTAATAATATAACTAGTTAAAAGCATTTACATACAGTCAACATGTCTTCAAAGGGAAGTAGCATTAGGTGAAACACATAAACACCAACTTCACTTAAGCTGTTCCATTTACAGCAGCCATTTTCACATGAAGTAGGAAAACACTGGTGCTCCGACTGACGTCAACCAACCCCCAGTATTTTGTGTTGAGATTTGATTGACATCAGTAACACCTGTGTTTACTTGCATCAAAATGGCTGCTGCTGATAGAGGCCTACAACACTAAGTCAGACCAACACTGTGACATGAAACAAGGCATAGAAATGAAACCAAAGCAATAAAATATAAGTCATACAGTTGCCAAAATACATTAAAATGTTTGACAGTAACCAGGAAATACACTTTTACATACTGTTGAGAAACAAACAGACAACAATAAAGCGCAATAGTCGAGGAGAAGTTTAGAAAAACACTTTATTATAACAGGAACAAGTAGTCAAACCTGTGATAAACAACAAAGAAAGATTAATATCATTAGTCTCACACACCTGGACAGGTGAGTGGTTAAGAAGTTGACCAAAGAAAGGCCGCATGCACTCTTAAAATGTCAATATTTAAAATGTCAATATTTGTATTAAAAATACAACCACAGTTACAAACAACAATGAAACGTATGTTCACAGTCAACTGTTCAAAGACCAAACATGGAGCAGTTACCTCCTCTCTTCTTGAATCTCTGGCGGGGACTCGGTCCTCCACGACACTTTCGGACCAACAACGTGGACGCACGTTTTGTATCTTTAATCACTTTACTTTCTCCACAGACTTCGTCTACTTCTACTTCTTCTTCTTCTTCTTCTTCTACTTACTCCTCCTCCTCCTCTGCCTCTGGTAACTTGTAAATCACTTTTCTGCGGCATCTCCCCGAGCTGACACACAACAGCTCGTGTCATTAGCCTCATTCGTTCCCAGGCCAGAGTAATTATCAGTGAGCTGTATCACCTGTGTGGAGAGTGTGTCTCACTGCTGCCACCTGTGGTTTTTATCGGGCATTTCAAGTGGCAAAGTGTATGTCAGCAAATGGAGTTGTTTTATTATTATACCACAGGACAAAATAGATGAATAGATTTTCTGTGTACTTGTAGACATTTAATCGGTGCTTGGAAATTAATGTACATAATCACATGCACAATAAACTCTTGAATATGAAATGTACTCGTTTTCATTTCCTTATTGTTCCTAATATTTATATCAGGAGCTGGTGAGGTGAGTGGTAACAGATTTCACTGCACGTTTACCAGTTTGATTATTTGTTGAAAGAGAGTTACTCTCTATGTTATAATCACATTAAAGTCACATGACTTGTAGCAAATAATACTGTTTTTGCTCCTTGTCCTTTGTTATGTAACTAAAACAGGTCCATAGGAAAGGGGGCATTGAAGAGTGAGACTAGTGAAACTTGTGAGAGTGTGAGTGCAGGAATGAAAGTGTGTGTTGAGTGTCTTTGTTGTTTCGGACAGGAAGCCCTGTTTCCTCTCTGGCTGAGCTCTTTACTTAGACTGAACGTCAGGAAGCTGGGACTCTGAGAGATTCCAGGGAGGTGATTTAGAGTCTGCCTATAAACATCCGCTTTAATCGCTGTCCAGGCCTCCACGGCACAGAGCGGCCATCACCTTATGCACACACCATTCAGAAGGAATACACATTATTATTCCGTGTCATCAAACAATTCCTTTATTTGAAAAAAAAAATGCAATGAAAAAATATTCCTCGGTGTGAGATGCCTCACACTCGTCCTCCTCCTCTGCAAAAGACAAGATGCAAAAAGTGCTTTTGAAAGTCAGCGACACTAAGACGGCACATAAGAATGTGTTTGAAATGATTGACGAATAAAGATGTGTGTGGACTCTGACCTTCACACCACAGCACAGGAGCGTGGCTCTCTGAAGGGGTTGCTGCCCGTGGGGACCCCGACCAGCAGGGCGTCCTTGCTGGCGTTCTGCAGACAGTACTGCTGGAGCTCTGCAGCTGCCTGGGACACCTGGACCACACACACACACACACACACACACACACACACACACACAAAGAAGACTTACAGTATAGCATCAATTGATTCAATTGACTCACTGACTAATGTTTTGTTTTGCAGACATGATGATGCATTAGAGAGAGTCTCCACTCACTTTGTTGATGACTCGCTAGTCATGAGGCAAGACTTGGAGACAGTTTTATGAAAGTTTTACACACAAGGGGGGTTTTCCCTCAACATGGCAACCTAAATCTGATTTTTAGAGATGGCATTAAACACACTGGTACAGGGTTACATCTAATTCTCAGAGCTCAGGTTTAAATAATGCAGTGATAGAGTTAGGTTAGTCAACTATGAGCTCTAATTCTGTTCCATCATCTGTTCATTCTCTCTTTCTTTACCTTGATTCGTTCCACACTGGCCTCCAGCTTCAGTTGCTCCACAAGCCGCCTCATGTTGGATAAATTGGAATTAGATGTCATGTTGTTGGAGATGGTTTCAGGGAGAGAAGGATCCCCGGCTGAAAAAGTCCCTTATGTCTTTCAATGCAGCAGTCGCCTCCACTAATGGGCAGAGAAAGCTGGACCAGAATAGAGGGGCCGGGTTTCCTTCCAACTGACCTCAGTCATTCTCCTCCACACACACACACACACACACACACACACACACACACACACACACACACACACACACACACACACACACACACACACACACACACACACCAGGAAACACACTTTGTGTACTTTACATACACTTTGGCTACTTCCATATTCTGGTCTTTACAACATGATCTCAGCTTTCCGGCATTTGATTGTATTAGCATGAATGAATAACAATCATAAAAATAACAATAATAATGAATCGTTTCTAATATATAACTTTTTAATTTGATTACTTTTGTCTATGTTTCGGGGAATGATATTTTCTGATTCAATGTTATTCATTTCATATATCTATTATTCTTCATTCATTCGTTTATTTATTATTTCATTTATGTAACTGATGATTGCTTGCATATTTTCCATATATTAGGCAGTCCTTTTGGTTTGGTTTGTTGCTGACGTATATGCCTCATAAAACACAAGTTTGTAAATGTAACTACGCATGCGTGATGGTAGGATGCCAGACGCTGAGGTATGTTCAGCGTCAGCAGTGTCATACATTGCTCGAATGTTAAAAACACCGTTATATTATATGAATATATTGTGTTTTTATAATATACTTAGGGATTTAACATAAAAATATATATATATTTACATATATGTTGTTGTGTGATACGTCAGTGTTACTCGGAGACAACTTTCCTTCATTCTCGTTCCACACTGACAACGGAACACGCAAACCGGAAGTTCAACCCGGAAGTGTTATGGTGTTGAACGTAGCTTCCTCCTCTCGTCACTTGACACCCACGTGTTTAACAAACCACAACAGTGTTTCCTCGTGTCCTGATTGGTCAACGGGTGATTACGGGGATCCCTTGTAAGTGGATTCGAGTGACAAGTGAAGGTTTGAGGATATTAGGACCCGTTTCTTCGGAGAAACCACACTTCCGCCTTCTCTTCTTCTTCTTCTTCTTCTTCTTCTCCCCCTCAGACAGCACAGACGGAGTTTACGAACTTAAAGAGCGGAGTCATGAGTTACACTCCTCCTCTGACGCACTGTTGTTAGTGAGCAGAACGACCAGAGGGTGTAGCAGACATGGTGGAGGTGTTCAACAGCCGAACTCTCCTCAACAAGGACGGGGACTTCGTGGAGCCGGACGAGGCGCTGAGGAACAAAGTGGTGGGGATCTACTTCTCCGCCGGGTGGTGTCCGCCCTGCCGCGACTTCACGCCCATCCTCTGCGACTTCTACACGGAGCTGGTGGAGGAGCGAGAGCCCCCGGCGCAGTTCGAGATCGTGTTCGTCTCCTCCGACAAGTCGAGCGACGACATGGTCGAATACTATCACGACATGCACGGAGACTGGCTGGCTCTGCCCTGGACGGACGAGTACAAACAGTGAGCGCTTAAATTCAACAAAAAGTCAATGGGGTTTGGTGCATGGCACTATTGATAGGACTCATTGTTGTTGTTGGGCTCCTCTGCTTCCTCCAAAACACATAACAAATGTTTTAAAACTCAAAATATTTCTCAGAAAAGCTGCCTGAAGTCAAATGAGTTGTTCTCTGTTTATCTTACATTCAATTAGGGTTTAACACACTTGTCTATACAAAGCATTAGGCTGGAGTCCAGATTATGTCAAATGGGATTATTGAGGTGAGGGTCAAGTTTAAGGTCAAAGTGCCATCTATACAATCCAATGTTGTTGTTTTTCTTGCTTATTTGTTTCTTTATTCGTTATATATATGAGTTTGTCCGTGAAAGTGAAAAAGTTGTGTCTATCAGTCAATGTGTTGATACTGTGAAAAGTTACAGTAGAGTTCTAAGTGCAGTATTTACTTTTGGAATGAAGTAGGGTCAAAATAGTAGGTACTTCATTTACATATTACAATTTAGAGAGTGAATACACTACACCTGCTGTATACTACATATTATAGTACTGTATAACTATATGGGAGTGGCTGTCATTTGGACACAACCATCAATTTAACAACATAAGATAAAGAAAAGCACACACACACACACACACACACACACACATATATATATATATATATACTGCCCTATATATAAATATATATATATATATATATATATATGTATCATTGTAATACTCAGGCAGATGTAATGAATGCTATAGTTTTGTTGTTGTCTTTAACCAGATGTTCTTGTCTCTGTTCTGTGTCAGCGAGCTGAGGCAGCGCTACAAGATCACGGCCGTGCCCAAGCTGGTGATCGTGAAGGAGAACGGCGACGTGATCACGGACAAGGGCCGCAAACAGATCCGAGACCGAGGCCTGGCCTGCTTCACGTCCTGGCTGGACGCCGCTGAGATCTTCCAGAACTTCAAGGGTTAGGAACCCACGACCACGCGGAAGAACGTCGGACACATCCCGAGCCGTAAAAAACAAAAAGAAAGTAAAGACTGACTCTGCGTCTGACGTCGGATGGGTTCCACACTGGTGGGAGAATTAAAGTGAGATAATGGAATGAGTGAGAATTCTGGTACATAACAACATTTTGATAATGCTTTCTTTGGCGAATGTAAACTCTGACGCACTGTGAAATCATAAAACATCCTATGCATTTAAGACAGATGTCAGGCTTGAGAAAACTGTCTTTTTACTATCACTAATTAAAGCCAGATTTATTAGTTTTGCAACTGATATTAAAATGAGGGTCTTCATCCTGAAACACTCTGCTAATCACACTTATAGCAAATGAGAGAGCTTTGCCTTTGTATAGAGCTGCCTGTATATTTTCATATTGTCTTTTTGATGAGTTGCTATGACTGTTTGTTGTTATTATATATATAAAGACATATATATTGTAATTCAGAGTGATTTCTACTGTGTTGTTATTGGAGCGCTGGTGCACAGCCCATAATTCCCCTTTGCCTCGTTAAAACACAGAAAGCCCACAGGACATTGTTTCCAACATGCTGGCACATTGGCCCTAATTGCCTCGCCCCCTCCCCCCCGTCCCCCCCGGTGCACGCTGACATCGCTGTTATCACTTCGCACTTAAAAACATCCACATCAACATGTGTGACGACATTTTAATGAAGCAGGCGATTTCGGGCCTTTCTTTGTCTCCTCCCACTCCTTTGTTCTGTATGTGAAACTTGACTTCAGAGGGTAAACAAGTCGCACCAGGTCGAGCTCTGTGGTTTTTCGATCAGAGGGAAATTTGGCAGCAGACAGAGTTTCTCCTTCAGGTGTGTGTTTTATCGCCAGGCGTGTCGTCTCTGAACGCCTCGCGCGCACGAAAAGAACCTCGCGTGTTGCAGAATAAAGTGACGCAAGACCTCGAGTGGAGACGGAACACACTTGGAACAGAAGTCAGTGTCTCACAGGGGCAACCGCTCCATTTCAAAGTGATTGGGATGCCACAGAAGCTGGATTTTAGTCATCGACAGTATCAGATTTACTCACACTGCAGTTCAGTGGGCCACCACTTGGAGGTGCCGTGTCATCATTCATGAAAACATAGTTTTGATTGCACTGTAGGTGATTACAACTCGCTCCAACTGATATTAGGATATGTGTAAGCAAATATCACATGTTCTGATTTATTCCACAGGGTCAAAATGCCCCCACCCACAAAACTCTAAGCCATGCCCCCCCCACACTCTGCTCCAAACTGGCACCGCACTGTTTGAGTATCTGCTGCATGATGTATGTGCACTCTGATATTACAGTGTTGTTATTGGAATCACCTTGGTGTAGAATCTGTGCAGGGATGAGATAATGTGCCAATGTGGTACCATGGGCCCAGAGGCCCCAAAGTGGCTGATATCATTTCCTGTCTGAGAGCCAATCAAATGACAGCAAACAGATGATTTAACCACAAACAGCCAACAGTTCTACCTTGCTGGTGTAGTCCGAGCGTATGTGTTCGAGGGCCTCTGTGGGACTTTTGTTTCCACCACACACACACACACACACACACACACACACACACACACACACACACACACACACACACACACACACACACACACACACAGCTTCAGGACCAGGGGACCACATGGGGACCCGGTCCTCATGAGGCGGAAACAAATGGAACTCGATGCAAAGTCCCAGGAAAGTGTTACAAACCTGTGTTTGTGTGTAAGAACAACTCTGATGTGGATTTACACAAACCTCTGAGGGAATTATCACGTTTATCTGCCCACAGGTCAAAGGTCAACAAGAACTTACAGTGTCTCCAGGCTTCATAATTCCCAGTGTAAGTTTATCACAATAAAGGGGCATCATGAGCCGACTGGAGGTAAATCATGATTTCAAGTTCAAACAAGTTTAAGCTGAAACCATTTGAATGAAGCGGAGACATGTTGAAATAAGCAGTTACATTAAAGTTATGCACAGTCCACATAAATCACATGAACACATGAACTATTGGAATTTACTTCAGGGCAGAATTCAAAGCAAACTAATGACAGCAGCCCGACTGTGTAACCGAAACAATTCAGATATGAAGACATCATACCATTCTTATAGGGAATTCTATATTGGCCCCTATATTATAGTATTATACATGTTATATTTGATTTTATTTAATTTCATTCAATGTAATCTTATGTTTTTTTTGTTTTATTATTGTTTGCTGTATACGTAGAATTATCATGTTACAATTAAACAGGCCATTCTACTGAGTGACCACGTGACACCATAAGTCCGGTGATAACACATGTGTACACGTGACTTCATCCAGGTCACTTTTGACTTGTAATTCCCAATGTTTAAAACACTTCCAACGGTCTAAATCAGTGTTGCGTTACTTTGGCTGATCCGTCCCACTGACGTCACACGTGATGTGGTGTGATCTCCCAATAAATATTTGCTCCTGTCTCGTGGGGGACCCTGAGGGCCCCCACACGCATGCAGTCAGATCAGCGTGGATGAAGTGGGATCTTTTAAAGTGAGCCTCACATTGGGAGTCAGTGTGCCGGACCCGTGCTCAAATGAAAGGCAGCAGTGTTTCCTGCTGCTTTAACGGCGTCTTCAAGCTTCTAACAAGGCTGCCTTTATACGAGGGCAGGCGGGGAGGGAGGCGGAGAGCGGGGTGGACCGGCGGACCTGCACGGAGGGAGCGACACTGTCAAGTTCACCATGGTAACGCAGGGGCTTCCGGTTAAGACGTTCAAAAATAAAAGCAGGGGCTTTCGATTGCTTTCTTGGAAGGTGCACCTTTAAAATTCGAATTCATTTCACTCACAATGATGGTGTTTGGAAATGTCACCTCTTTTTCTTTTGATCTCGTGAAATGGTAACAAGTTATCCTTTCATCTCTGCAAACTAATTGTTTGAAGAAATGTAATACAATATAATGGTGTACAAATGGAGACGGAGCAGGACTTACTTAATTCCTCTCCTTTTGATAAACTCCTACAACGTGCAAATAGTTATCGTCACTGGCGGCGCACAACAGCTTGCTCATAGTGAAGTGAATGAACTCACCTTGAGTGTCACCATGGCAACGTGTCGACGGGTCATCCAGACATGAAATATGCAGGTAAACACACACCAACGATGCGAGTGAGTCTTCTCTTCTGCTGAGGCACAACTCATGGGATCGGTCGCACCTGTGCTCAATTCTCCTGGCTCGTGTCAAAATGGCTGCCGCGAAACTGGGCCCTTCTGAGTGGTCATTTTATTAGGTACACCCGTAGAGCCACTATACAACTAAGATAAGATAAGGCCACCCAAAGCAGCCATGCATCAGATAAACCCGGGGTCATACATTATGCATGTTAAAAAAAAAAAATGCATGAATACATTTTATAATTTGTGTCGATAAAAAAAGCAGCATGTTCAGTTTTGCATAAAATAAATAATAATATAAATATTATACAATGATTAAAATATATGTGTGTTTACTTGCAATATTTGGAGAAAAAAATATTCTCTACGTAAATACATTTTACGAGCATAGATTTCATTACGACTGGTGTTGCTCATCCAGAATTCAAAGCCCATGTGTTTTATTTTGAAGGCAGCACACCTCGTGTTCCGGTGCTCCTCCTCCTCTCCCCGGCAGACTTCACGGTGCTCGGTGGTACAAACACACGCCTGCTCCCCGCACTTAGTGCAGCTGCAGACCGGTGGAGGGGCTGCAGGACGGGACCTGGGACCTGGGACCTGAGACCTGAGACCGGGGAGCTGGACCGCAGCACCGGGACGAAACCAAGACCTCTGCCCGGGATGGAGTGAGGCCAGGACGGCTGGAGGGGGTGAGTTGAAAGGGATTATTGTAGATATTATATTGTAGGCTGCCAATACAACCCAGAGCATAGTAATAATAATAATAATAATAATAATAATAATAATAATAATAATAATAATAATGATAATAATAATAATAATAATAATAATAATAATAGACATACTCTCATTGGCCTAGTAACCTGCAGAGAGTTGGCCCCTCCCCTTCTCCTAGTAATAATAATAATAATAATAATAATAATAATAATAATAATGATAATAATAATAATGATAATAATAATAATAATAATAATAATAATAATAATAATAATAATAATAATAGATATTTAAAAAATAATAGTGCACTTTGTGTACGTTCTTTTCTCAATAAAGTCATTATAGTAATCAATAAGTGATATTTATCTACTTTGAATGAGGAGCTTTGTATGGAAATGACTATTGATTAGAATTAAATAAAGTTTCATTCATCAAATACTAACTGGCAGTGGTACAACGCTGTAGTCTCACTTTCTGCCCTGTTGTTTGCATAAATGGATTTTTCCATACACGCCAATGGGTTTGTGGGACACCCATGTGTAATATTGATCAAACAATATTGCTGAATAGCAGCTGCCCTCTCAGTGGGTGAGTCACCTGAAAGCAAATGCAGGAATTAGAGGGGGAAACAAAAATCCCCCACCCACGGTGTTCAGAGGTGGTTGGATCCACTTAATAACATTACAGTGAAAGTGCAGGCTGCTCCGTGCACATCTCATTCACATGCATGCACTGCACACACACACACACACACACACACACACACACACACACACACACACACACACACACACACACACACACACACACACACACACACTGTGATTTCTATCAGGTTCTAATCCCGCTCAGTGCCCTCACTAACAGGCACCTCTGAAATGTTTGGGTTTGTTTCCCCATACTTGAAGAAGGAAAGTGGAGATTATGTGAGATTGCAGGTTGTTGTTGTTGTGTGTGTTGTGTGTGTGTGTGTGTGTGTGTGTGTGTGTATGTGTACACTACAGCCCACTGTGTGATCTCAGACGAACTGTACATGCACAGTAAATGTGCCTCTGCCCGTTTACAAGCGATTAAGCGAGGCAGAGAATGATGGGACACGTGATGACATATATGTGCTTCTTGTGCCTCGAAGGTAAAGTTGGCCTCTTTGAGATGCACAGTATGGTATCACATGCAGCACTGTGTAGTGTGTGTGTGTGTGTGTGTGTGGGGGGGGGGGGCGGAGGGACGTGTGCAGACATTTCGAGGGGGAGGGGCACTGCCCCCGTCTGAAAAAAAGGGAAGCACCTCCCAAAAATCATGTTAATTTCATTTAGTGCTGTATTCCCATGTAAAGCCTGGCTCACTTCACTCCTGACCCGTTTTAAATGGCCTGCGGGACTCAACCTGTGAAATGGGGATGACTGGGATTGAGCCTCCCACCTTCCGGTTAGTGGACGGCCACTCAAACCCCTGCGCCATGGCTGCTCAAAGTGTTGCATAGCACTGATATAATGACAGATTTAACGGAACTTTGATCTTATAATTTTCGGAACACAACACATACACACACACACACACACACACACACACACACACACACACACACACACACACACACACACACAACCCAGAAATGTGAGAATGCACAATTGCCATTTGAGAATGGAAAACGTAGTTGTGGGGTTTGAGTTTTTCAACTTCAAAAGCAAAATAAATATGAGGAGCGATCGACGTCGTTGTTTAGCTGAACGTGCGTGTGTTCCGCAGAGAAACATAATGAAAGAGCAGAAACTATGTATGATGTCATCGCCAAAATGGCAGGAAGAGGAAAGCCGTCGTTGCTGACATCAGTACGCAACATCTGGGTGATTGGTGTTTTCAAACCACTGGCTCTCATTCCTATAACCTATAAACAACACCAACTCTCTAGTTTTCTCGTTGTTTCACAGGACACAGTGGTGTGTGTGTGTGTGTGTGTGTGCCCCCCTGTGGACACATTTGAAATAGCAGTGACTTTACTTAAATAACCGCCATAATTCTTTAATTATGGCCTTATGTTTGACACCCCTGCTCTGGATCAACTCATACATTCAGCTGATCACATGATAACGTAAGTGTAACTTTTTTATAATACATTTCTGCCAATAGAAAACTAAACGTTACACACTGGACCTTTAATAGAATTGAAAGAGACAGAGTCAAACAGAGTGTAATGCAAATAGATGATTATGTAAGCCCTGCTTGATAGCGTGACTTCATTTGGTCAAAGATTAGCAACTAGTCACATTCAAGCCTCCTTAATAAAAATCTTTCCGTGTGTGTGTGTGTGTGTGTGTGTGTGTGCGTGTCACACACCAACCAAACACAGTCTCATGTTCCACAGATCGGATGACACAATCTCTTAGGCCGTTTACCCAGTGACATTTCAGCGGCTGTGATGTAACCTCCCGGTGGCATATTGACAAATTAGCCGTGATGAGGTTACAGTCTTCTCATTTGGCCGCCGCCGCCGCCGCCGCCGCTTTATGAAACTCTATTAAATCAAACGCTTTGCCTCCGGGGCTCTCTGCCTGCCTTGTCCGTCCACTTCACCAAACCAGCATTTCAAGCTGGAGCGGCAGTTGTTGCTGTTAAACGTCACGAGCCCACAAACCTCCCTTTAACTTCGCTCGCGGGTAAACAACAACTCTCAACTGTTGGGAAGCGTCACCGTCGCACTCCGACAGCCGGAGGCGCAGAGGTGAGGGTGTGCGGCCGTTCGCGCAGGTGAGATGAACAGGCGCTAGCCTCATTGCCCGGCTCGTAAAAAAAAAAATGGAGTAGAACTGAGATTTGGCGTCGCGATGCCGACGCGAGCGACGCCGCGTCCCATCAGCGGGGCACGGGGCTTTAGAGAGCGTGGTTCACTCCCGACCGCATCATTGGCCCATTTCTTTGAATGCTTTAATGGTTGACAGATGCTGAAGAGCCACATGTCATTTCGCGCATACATGCGCAAAACGTATGTCTCCAAATGACCTCACGGCTCTGATGGGAGACTTTAAACTTTAGACTTTCCTTTGTTTCGGTGACGACTAAACATTTGACCTAAACCCACGTAAACTCTGGGTCGCTGTGTTGGGTGCACAGAGAGTGATGGCGAGTGAGGCTGAAACGAGGATGCACGCGTAGAACAGGATGCAGCGCCTCCCCACAGGCTTGCAGCAATTTTTTTTCCCCCGGTGGCCACGTGCGGTACCGCAACAGCCAAATTCCCATGCGACCCAAAAAGCAAAATTGAGTAAAACTCTTTTGAGCCATCATCGTGGGAGATTGTTGGTCTCGGTGTTCAAGCATTTTAATACACGATCTTTGATTTGTTCACCATTTCCAAAACTAGCATAATATACGTTGGTCAAAATTCATCATACATTGACCATGGTGCCATTTGCACCTTATTGGGTTAACGGCGCTCAAGATTTGTCAAGCTAACTGTCTTATTTGTCTCTGTTTTGATGTGGCGCAACATTGTGCCATTTATTATGAGTGATGTCGTGGCTATGTTTTGGTTTCCGCCTCCTCGATGTAATCATCTCGTTTTTGGACGATTTCCAAGGTCAAAACAGCTCTTTGGTCTCCACGGTTACAGAGAGTCATGGGCGTCATGTCTACGTGTTAGTCTGCTGTTAGTTAAAGGACAGGTAGTGTACGGTGGATTTTATGAGCTGGAAACAACCCGAGGCATGAGAGCAGTTTACGAGGGGGGGTGGGGTGGGGGGTGGGGGGTGGCGGGGGGCAGCAGTGGGGGGGGGGGGGGGATCCGG
>JAFBJT010107863.1:44495-45665 GCA_016785325.1 Chascanopsetta lugubris | reverse complement strand
GGGCTGCGCGGCGCAGTGCGTAGAGCCTCGTCCCTCAGGTGTACTTAGCGCGGCAAAGCCCGCTTCACGGATACACTCCGTCTTTGCGCGAGGGAGCGAAGCCCACGTGAAACGCACAATCCCCCTTGCGCACAGTAACCGGGGCTGGACGTACACCGTGTGTTACGCTGTTTTGCACGTACACACACACACACACACACACACATAGATGCGCTCTGCATGGTGCATATACATTATGCAGAGAGAGGCAAAAAGTGGACCAACTACACAGGTGCTCATCCATACCGAACACTCGGTTTGTCAGGCTTTCAGTGGCGGCAAAGGATGAGGTCGCGTCACACAAGCAATCCATCACATTCGCTCACACACGCACACACACACACACACACACACACACACACACACACACACACACACACACTCGTTACTGTAAAGATGTAGGTGTGGCTGCTCCTCACAGATGTTGAATAAGCAGGGATACTCGAATAACATCATGACGAGTCAATTGTGAACTGATTGGAGTGAAAATGGGTTCTGCGTTGAGATGCATCTTTATTTACTTAGGGTTAGGGTCAGTATGTATTTAGTATTGTCATGGGTACTAATGAAATCACAGTATTTCGACACCGGGGGGGGGCTGCCATCGCAGGATGGGATTTGCGGTGCCGTAGTTTGGCTCATCCCAAGCCTCAGAAATAAACTCAGTCTCCAACATGCCATGTTTGGTGTAAATCAGGAAATGACAGGAACTGATTGCATGGACGCAAGTCGACAAGATTACAAATCAGCCGGCTCGACATCTTAAGCCAATTTTCAGCTTTTGACGTTAAATCTAATCGTATCATCTTGATATCTCAATAATGCACTGCAGGCACATTTTGTTTTGGTGCTCCGTTGTTGTTACAGTATCCAGGCCTTCGCCCATGGAGACAAAGAATGCATTTTTTTTTTCCTTCTCTTTTCTCTCAAAATCAGTCCCACTCATTCACCTCCATTCATGGTGAGGCAGACTGATTTTTAAAGGGATCCGGGAAATAAAACCAGACATATCTGTAAGCCCTCATACTTCCCCATGTGAGGCTGTTTTCTTTGTAATTTCGCGGAACCAACCGTTTAACCAAACCCGGGCTTTGTTGTTATATAATAATACAATAATTGCAGCACATCGGG
>JAFBJT010107863.1:19495-41995 GCA_016785325.1 Chascanopsetta lugubris | reverse complement strand
CATTCAATTTAGATGAAAAAAAAAAAAAAAAGAGTATATCCTTTATGTTTTGTATGTGTCAAATATGAAATAAACCTATAAATCTGAACACTCAAAAAGGCGATGCTGTGTGTCGTCTTCTGTCTCTGGGTTTTGTAATAAATCTATAAATACGAATACTCCATCTTACGTAATCGTGGCATCCGATCTGTTGCTATTCTGTTGCTTACTTCATCCCCTGCTTGCGCATGACTGCATGTGTCTGCTGTTTCCAGCCTGAAAAATTAATTGTATCACTGCCCGAAACCAAATCTCTCCGAGGGGACACAACTAAGTTACATCTTAATCTTATCTGTAATGACTCAGCTCACTCCGCTTCATTGCAGATGCCAAACCCTGTTTCCCACATTTCTCCCTGGATGGGGTTTTCCCTCTTTTTTTCTCAATGCTTTTCACTCTCTTAAATTGCAAACCCCAGCCCCCCCAACCCCCCCCCCCCCCCCCCCCCCCCCCACCCCACCGCCCTCCGCCTCATTCCATCGCTGCTTCCCTGTGTGCTGCGCCCACTAAAACCCCGGACAGATACACAGACAGCCGGACCCACTCCGGTGAATTCCACGCACATGCTGTATATTTCAATGAGCTGGAGAGAGAAGGCGTGTGCTGGGTGGGCGGATGGATGAGGAGGGACTGGACCAGACAAAGAGGAGGACAGGTGAGGCGATGGAGGGAACGAAGCTAAACGAGGAAAGGTAATTTCGCGTGAAATCGAAAGAAATGAATTAGACAACGAGACGGGAAGGTATGGAGAGGTAAGGAGACAGCGGCAACAGGGAGAAAAAGATGAGACCTGTTCTCCGCCACACCCACGCTCGGGGCGCTTTTGGAGGAACGACACGGCAGAGAAACACCTCCGCCCTCTTAAAGATAAACAATGGCTGTATCCTGTGCGCAGGAAAGCAGCCAGTCAGAGGGAAAAGAGCAAAGAACAACCAGTAAGATGAGGATGGGAGGTGAAAAAAAAAAAAAAAAATTGGAAGAAGCGCCCAGTATATAAAAAACTCACATCACCATAGCAACCCTGCAGGAGGAGGGCGGGTCGGAAGATGGAGAAAAACTAGCGAGGAAGAGAAGAGATAGAAAAATAAGAAGAGATTGACTGGGGATGGTATTGATGGACTGATCGATGGACCACAGCTGAGGGAAAGGTCAAAGAGGCCGCGGTGATGACGGGTGAAGCACCGGCTTCTTTAACAGAACAGCTCCAGTGTGAAGTCACACAAACAGTTCCGTGGGGGCTCGAATGCTCATGCCAGAGAATGTAATTAAAAGGAAGTTTTCAAAATAAAAGCCCTTGTGGCGACTTAAGCACTGGAGGCAACTGAGGGGGGAGATGACGTTCGGCCGGAAACAACTAATCGCCTATCACTGATGATCAAAATGGATGGAATGATCAATAATTGGGATCCGTTTAAAAGCACAGTCACGGCATCAAATGTAGCTTTTGTCTTCTTATCTCGTTCATCCAAAAGCTGAAAATGACAGAATAACAGAATGACAAGGTCGTGTGATTTGATACTAATTCTGAATTCTGAATTTTGATACTGATTTGGATCGAAGTCCAATTCCATCCATTTCAATATATCTAGTCAGAAGGAAATTACAAACGCAAATGGTTCGTCCGCACGGACTAAATGTGAAGGGTACGTCTCCACTCTCGATCATCATCTGGCGATAAAAATATCAAGCAGAGACACACGTCACCATCAAACGCATTTTCATCTCGTGTCTGCGCAGAACCAGGGGGCGGTGCTGGGACAGCAAGACCTGACTAACGACAATTAATGAGAGGAAACGATCCTAAAATGACTTACGCCCAAAATGGTAAAAGACAGTATTTGAGAGGTTTCTCTATTTGACCTTTGTTTGGCCCGTCTCCATTCTGCTAACACGGAGGAGGCAGCACTCAACTTACGTTTGACTGCAGCCAGGCGCCAGGTGAAGAAGACACTTGCTTGACTATTGGGAGCAGTAAGAAGCCCTTGCATTCATCAGTGACAGCAGGAGTCATTCCGTGTGAACCGTGACGGTCTGTACAAATTTCATGCCGGTCCATCCACAAGTTGGCGCTCTGAAGAGACGGGTGGTCTTAAGAGCCCACTGCAGCATGGCTGACAGAGAAGGGCTGAGGGGCTTTTCTGCTTCAGAAAGCACCAGCACATTTCTACACCTTTCACCCATGCTGGGGAGAACCAAACACCACCACCACCACCCCCACCCCCCCACCCACCGTCTGCTAGCATCAAATCCTCTCTCACACACACCCACCCACCCACACACACCCACACACACCACCCCCCCTCCCCGTCCCCTCCCAGCCTGGCTTCATCCCGTCCTAGCTTCCAGCACTTCTTCACTTTGCAGTCTCTCACCTCTGCCCTGCCCTTTTTTCATCTTCTCTTCATTCCATTTCTTCCCTGGTGGTCATACTATATCTTTCCCCTTTTCCTCCCCTTCTTTTACCTCCCCTCATCATCCCCTCGGGGTAAAGATGGGATGAATAATTCAGAACGGGGGCCTGATTTATAAGAGCGCTTGTAGTGCCCGGGCGTCTCGCTCTCGCTCATCAGTCTGAAAGATCATTATGGCCGAAAAAACGTCTCGGCCGCCTAATCTCTGATGATGCACCTCGGTTCGCAAACCCGGGTACGACGTCGGCACAGTGTGATTCCAACCAATGGCTTTAGGCCGCAGAATCTCAAACGGCCAGTTCCTTTCAAGGACACGCATTTCTTATTGTTGACACGGAAAAATATCTCGACCCCAGATTTTGGAGATTGAAATGCTAATGGAGGTGTTTTCTGATCTCGAGTGGGTCGACAAAAACATCGAGCCACGGCGACTCGCTCCACCCATCCCATCTCTACGTCCACATTTTCCCAGCTGCTGTGCGGATCACAAAGAGCAGTGTTCCAGTCCCACTTGTTCTGAACCCCAAAATAGCCAAGTATTATGGACTGCCATTTCATATAGCGTTACCCCAGGGAACCCTCATATGGGAAAGTCTGCACAGCTGAGCTCTAACCGTCTTCTCTATGCACAAGGAAATGATCGTGGTGGAAAGGGGGGACTTATTATCACAAGAGCAACTCTCATGCATTTAATTCAATGGTAACATTTGGAGTTAATTGAAGTATAGGGAAAAATGACTCAGTATAGTGGGCCTACCCCCCGGACCCGGACTTGCTAAAGCACCATCAACCCTCCGCGTGATAAGCATGTGATGTATAAGCTTTCCAGCATGACATGAAATATTACACCCAGCTACTGCGCATGGGGAGATCGACTTCATTCGTTTTAGAATTGCTTCCAGAAAAAAAGAAATGATTCGAAAAGGTTGGCATTCGTAATATGTGTTGCAGCAAGTAATGTGGGACATGATCCTATATCGGAATTGATTTCCACACACTAAAGATCATATACTAATTCCTCGTTCCCACATTACAAAGTATAAGGGCTTTGATCTGAATGTGCTTGTCACTGAATCTATTAGAGCAGACTTACACATTTGCCTTGGAGGAAATTACCTCTCAGGTGGTGGAGGAGGGAATGTTTGGGTAAAGGTCAACTGCGATGACACTTGTAATATATGAGCAATTTTAAAGTCATTTGAATAGTTTGACAATATTCACCAAGTGAGTTTTTGGTATTTCCTTTTGCTGAAGTCATTACGTTTTACGATGATCACGTATGTGTTGCGTTTAAGCCGAAGGAGCCCAGCAAATAACCAATGATTCCTTTGATGGATCCGAATAATTCATCATCTCAACAAAATCTTAATTGCCGATGCATTCCTCCCTGCCTGAACCCAAACTGCAGCAACTTGACCACTGAGCAACCATGTCGCCGCAGCGCTGACCTGACCTCTATTTGTTCTTGGGTCAGGTCAGACGGACATTGTCCTAAAGTCAGCGCATCGTGTTTCGTCTCAGGCAGCCTGGGTCAGGTGTCAAAGATGATACTTCAGGGATAACAGACGCCCTCCATTGTCACGGGGAGTTAATGCGCTATGTCAGGCAGACCCGCTGTAGACAGGGTTAGGGGTCCTCAATAATGTAGAGTCCCATACAGACACTGACCATCTGTGGAAGGCCGGTGTTATCATTAGCTTTGTCGTTGGAGTTAAGCTGTGAACATGATCCCAGTAAGCCCCCGGCATGAAGGTACAGCAGAGGCCTCAAGACTCTAAGCTGGGTTGTAAACCTTCTACATAGAGAGACGAGGAGTGAACCAAACCATCACCCCCAGGCCCTTGAAGGAACAACACAAATATCACATTTATATAAACTGCTCCCGGCTTCCCGTTCCATCTCCCCTCTCGGTTGCCAGCCCATTTGAACCCCCTCTCTCAAACTCTGCCGCTAACATCATTGTTTCACCGGCAGGAAAATAATAAAAGAGGCTGAGCAAGATGATGTTCCTCGCATGGTTGACTCCGTCTCGCTCAATCTTCCCTCAGAAGTTTCAATCAAAGCCATTCAGTTCTGAATGTGGCAACGACAGATGGGGGTGGGGGGGGGGGCCAGGAACAGGGGGAGCGCGATGAGGGTGTGATGGATACACACACCTGCAGAGGCTGCGGAGAAACAAAAGCCTCAATCAAAAGGACAGGTGTGTATTAAAGAGGGAAACATCAGCAGCTCGCCGAGGAAGGTCTTTACAATGACAGACCGAGGAAATGGGGCGATGTGGCGGCTCAGCGTGAAAGGATTTAAGGGTGCGTTCACACCTAACCGTCCGTTTTGTTGGTGCGAATCTGATGTGATATATCGTTTCATTACTCAGCGGGTTCTCTTCACAGCCGCAAAGGCAAAGTTTGGATAGAGTTGTAACGGAGAGTCGTGCACAGATATGCTATTCCGTTATTGGTCGATACAAATGCAAATCCCTCACGATGTCCCCAACACGGAGCATCTGCAGGTTATTTTCAAAGCTGGTCTTGACCTTGGACGCTTCCCAGTCGTGTGAGCACATCCTGGGACCAAGGGGCCAACTTTTAAATGATGTTTTATGAAGTATTTCTATCAATAGAAAACATGCAGAAGACGGCTGGCACGGATACAACTCCACCACGGCCTCTTTGAAATGCACGTTCTAAGTATCGCTCCCCGGAAATGTTACGGTACGATGGAAAAGAGCTGGAGTTCCCACCGTGGGCTTGGTGCTACCAGTGCTCCCACCATCTGTAAAACCCACCCCAGCCTTCTCCGGCGGGAACATCTGGAGTGCAGACTCAGCGTTTTCATTCATTGCATGCATGTTGGCTTTTATCTGACCTCATGTTCATGTAAGAGTTTCTGTGTCACCATGAAAGATGGATGACGTGTCTCCACTTCCTGCCACCATCCAGTAATGAAGCATTGGTGTATGTTATACACACACTATGGTATGAAATGAGTAATACAATCCAAAATAATAGGAACATGTACTTGCCACCAATTGATACACAGTTGGGATTATGAACGATGGGAGATTTAGACAATTAAGAGTATACAATCAGACACTGTTTAAACCGCATTACCGAGTAACTCGATTTAATTAGATTTATCTGGTTGTTATACATGTCAATTCAACTGGCAAAGGATTTCAAAATACTGAATATCCTCATAGCCACATCTGTGTTTTACAGATCATGTATGTGCAGATGATGTTCAGTGGAGTTAGCGTGTTCTTCTTGAGTCTTTCTGAGATCTCTTTAGGTATTCAAAGACACATAGACTGGGCTTAGTATAACTGAAGACTGAATTAATCATAGGTTTGAATGTGTGTGTGTGTGTGTGTGTGTGTGTGTGGTAATGGTTCTTCAGATGTCAGCTTTGCAAGAAGCTGGCAAGGGCGGAAAGGATAGACAGGATAAGATAGAAGTGAGGAAAAGCTCTTTTCATTGCATCCAAAAAGTTGATCAATGGCAAATACCCCCATATTTTGTTCTATATATATTCATTGCAAACGTCAACACTTATCCACTCAGATCACTAGATCTGTTGCATTATTTTTTGCAAAGGTTGTCCAGGGAGCATATGTGAATTGAAACCCCATGTGCATATCAGAGGACAGCGGTGACAGTAAGAGGAGGACAGACTAAAGCCAGCATAAATGTGAGTGAATGGGATTAACCGTCATGTGTTCGGGAGCAGAGGCTGACTTATTTACACATGGAACAAAGAGTCTGGCTTCGGATGGAATTAAATTAAATGCAGGATTTGCCTACTCTGCAGGCGCTCTTGTAAAAAGTTGGAGAGAAAGCCGGTTACCTGCAGATATGTCTGAGGACTTTCCTAAATCCCCGACTCGGAAAACTGTGACCAAGTTTCTCATAGACGAGATATTGGGGAAATCAGCTGAGCAGACAAAAGGGAACCGTAATCCAGTGCATGTAAATAAGCTTTATCTGTGTAAGTCATTACATGAGTTCATTACAAGCTGGACGGTTTTATAATGGTGTTGTTGCGTAAGGGCGATCCACTGAATCGGTTAATTGAGTTAATTGAGCGAATTATTGATACATTACATATTTTGCTCGAGGATATGGAACCTCATTTCACAAGTGCCACATCTCACCTTCTCACCACTGTGCAAATTCACTCAATTTGGTTCAATATGATGAATGATTGTGCCTTTAAAAAGAGACATTTCCATCTGTAAAAAAAATAAATAAATAAAAAAAGGAGTTTCTGGGATAAAATGGAAATGATATGAGTCATGAGGCAATTTTAAAACAAGCCCATATCTCCTATTCTTGAGTCTGTGATCGGTGACTCCACCATTATCAGAGGTGACTCTGCCGGCAGAACAACACATTGCAGAGACCCAACACACTCCTCTAAGATAATGAGGGGGACAAGTGAAAGATAACTGCATTTAGATACATTAAGGAAAAAGCAGGGCGAGAGAGTGGAGGGGGATAAAAGCAGCCGGCGCTCCCCTGTCATCCACAGGCACCGAGTTTTATTTATGGATTTCATTTGTGTTTTTCTGAAAGAGACACTTGGAGGGCTGCCCCGACACAGATGGGAGTTAGGACCCAGAGGAGGACAGCCGGGGAGTATTTTAAATTAGAAGCAGACCTCTCTCTCTCTCTCTCTCTCTCTCTCTCTCTCTCTCTCTCTCCCTCTCTCTCTCTCTGTCTGTCTCATGTTGGAAAGACAAAGAGACAGGGAGGAAAGAGACAGAGGAGTCTGGAACTGGTTGTTGTAGCCACATCTTGTAGGAAATCCTGAACAGAGCAAGTTAACAAGGGACACACCGTCACCACAAGCACTGAGGCTACCCTCCCTGCACTGTGTGTGTGTGCGTGTGTGTGTGTGTGTGTGTGTCTATACATGTGCCCACTGTGCCACTACTGACAAACACAAAATGAGAAAACACAGGCATGGAGCACATGCACAAACACATCACCACACGTGCAGTATAGCAACGACTGGCAACTGCACAATGCATAAATACAAGTGAAGACATGGTAACGCATGGTAACACATGATAACACTGCACAAACAAACGCACAGTGTTCGCTCGATTCACATCACACCACACACACAGACACCTCTCCAGTGATCCAGAGCAGGGATCACACACACACACAGACACACACACACACACACACACACACACACACACACACACACAGTAAACCTCCCCATATGTATGCATCAGGCCCAGCTATGCTATATTTGCCTATGGTAAGATGAAGGTTAATAAAAAGCAGATCTTTGGGAATGTTGGGCAAAAGTAAGCACACTTGTTACACACACACACACACACACACACACACACACACACACACAAACACACGCGCGTGCGCGGGAGAGTGGGAGCGAGGGATGATACAGTGGTGACTAAGAGAAAATATTCATCAAGACAAAAAGCAGAGATCGCTCTCTTCCTCACCCTGCACGTGGGATGCTCCGCACCCTGGGGCCAACGCATGCATTTGTCTCCCAGAAATGATATTGTCAAATTAATGAATGTGTGGGAGCTGCGGAGAGCAATAAATGCGATGAAGACGAAGAGGACCCGGTTCAAGCCGTGTGTGCGCCAAGGCGGCGTTTGTACCCGAGTGGGATGCGGGTTTTGAATATTTTTGCATATTCCACCGAGCCGCTGCTGCTGTCAGATTATTTGTTTTGGATGCTTCGTTTTGAATCTATCCAAAGATGTTTTTTTTATTACTTTCTTCAACTTCTCTCATTACTTTTCTCTCACCAGTTTGATCCAGCGTGACTTCATCTGAACTGGTGCGAGTAGAGTATCCAAGGAACAGTGCATTGAATTTAGTGACATCTAGGGGTGAATGCCCCTCACCTCATCCTTCCCTTGTAGGAAAACCAATGGCAGCCATCGGTTGCCATTCAAACGCGGAGATGTTTGTTTTGTCTCTTCTGCTGAGGGAGCATCATGGCGGCCTCCGTAGAGACCACCTGCTTCGATTCTAAAGTTAAAAAGTGCTGATTTCAGGCTAATGAAAATAACAACTAGATTCACGCTGAGACAAGCCCATTTTTTTACGCGTTGTATTTTTGTCGTATTGTATTTTTGGACAAAGAAAGCATTCAGTTCAAATCTGACCTTTAAATATAATGCTCCCTCTTTTCTGCTCACTTGCGATCTGCAACCATCAGGAGCCAGCGATGTCATCGTGTCCACACCGCAGCACTTTTGACGATTTAGAACCTGTTTACTTGAAATGGGACCACTGCGCTGTATTGACGAAGACTTGAAACCAGAGACTGCGTTTCAACACCATAAACTCTTAATGAAGTCGTTAACGGACGTTATCCATCAAGAAGTCGCGTCACTTCAACGCTGACTTCAATTCTAAAAACATTTCGCAACGAGGGGAGTTGCCCCCTGATGCACGTTTAAGAGAATCAAGCGTCCGGGCGGTTGGATATTACTGTCAATGTCCAGATGCTGACCGTCGGTTCACTTTTTAACCGGGCGTATGATCTAGAAACGGGAATCAGCATGAGACGAGCATGCGAGGATGTTTTTCTTCTCAGCCCGACTATCGATTAAGAACGACTTAAAGTGCGTCGCGATTAATTACCGATTACTGTCAGTGTCAGTCATCGACATTCCGTATGTCGGTTACGACGGCGCGCCCAGCGCCGCTGTCGTACCCGGGGCCTGCATGGACTGCGCGCGGCCATTCTAGTGGAACAGTGGAGCCCCTTTATGATGACGACTCCCTCGGCAGGTGCTAACCTGCGATATCGGCCGTTTCGGCGCTCTAACAGATTACTCATGTTTCCCTGGACCTTGTGACTGTCTCTCTGCTGATGTGGTTAAAGCTTCGAGCTCCTGGGACTTGATCCCTTTCCGCTTGTCAAGTGATTCCACGAGCAGGTGTGCGCCTCGCACGGGGGTCCGAGGCTTGGTACTTTGCACTGAATGCTGTGATCTGATTCCGGAGTATAAGGCAGTATCACACCATCGCCCCCGGGACACTAAGCTCTAATGGCTGCAAAACTGTAAATGTCACAGTGATTTGGGCCAAGCACCAAGGGGGGTGGGACATCCCCCCCGTGGGGGGGGGGGGGGGGGGGGGGGGGGGGGCGCGTGTGTGTGTGTGTGTGTGTGCGTGTGTGTGTGTGTCTATTGTCATGTCAGATGCACTGCTTGAGCAAAACGAATTGCTGTGAAAGGGCACTGAAGTGAAGCAGAGTAATTACACGATGACAAAAGTAAGTACACACACAACATAGACTCACACACACACACACACACACACACACACACACACACACAAACAGTATCAAACGCTGAATAGCAATTCCACATGACACATACAACCTGCATTAGTTTGTACACCATAGCTTTACATGTGCGGCCTGTGGGTCACTCCTGCAGTATGATGTATTAACGACGCGTTAAGCCGAGCCCACCCTTAGTCGTTGCTCTTTCAGCTTTCCCCTCACACTCGCCACAACTGCGCACACACAGTTGACAAACATGGAGGCAGGTTTACGACATACGAGGGGATTAACTGTCCTTGAATTCACTGAGGGAAGAGCGCGGCTCTCTCATCCGGGGGCCGGCGACCGTCGCTTCGCCTGCCGTAACAATAACTGCCAGAGTTCATTAGCTGCAATGTTAGCCCCATAAACTGGTTGAAAACCCTGTAAGCACTGAACCCATTAATGATTCCAGCTGACTCATTCTAAAATGGGAGTCTAGTAAAATGAGACGGTTACGCACTTGATGGATACTTCGAATGTATGGCTCTAATAGCAATAGGCAAGGCTGGATAGATAGATCTTCACCAGTAGGAAAGAGGGCAGACTATGACTTTAAAAAAATTACATGTTATGATCCATTTTGGCGAGCAATCTCAAAACAGTCACACTTTGACGCGTGTCGGAATCTAAAACCCGACTGGTGTCCAATGCCAGGTGATGGTAGCTTTGCTCATCCATACACTAACACTGCTATAGAGACCAGTGCCTCCTTCCTTCTGCAGGCTATTTCTTAATTACACACAGCACAGTGGGAACACACACGACATAATGAGTGAAAACACAAACACACACACACACACACACACACACACACACACACACACACACACACACACACACACCCTCTGGTGACATGACTGGTGAGGTTCACTGGCTTTCACTCAGCCTTCACTGGATCTATACTAACCGGAACAAAGCAGGCTTCCAGCGCATGCTGTGTCAAACAACACGGCGAGGCTTCGGGCACGCGCTCGGATATGTGAACTCTAATTGAGGGAATGACTATCTGCTAGAGTACGACGACGGCGTGTAAAACATCGCACTTACATTAATGGCAGAGCCTTATCAGGGCTCTGGCGGTATGTAGAGGCAACCATCCGACATATGGGATTTGCAGATAAACGAGGACGTGCCCGCGAAGGCACACATGGACGCAGACACACACTAATGCACGGGCGAGCTGAGAGGTCAACGGACATATCATGACTCTTACGTAAGCTTCCCACCCCCAGAGGTATTTATATCCCCCATTTGTTATCTATAATAAGACATTTGGCTCTTTTTTCTCCTTCCGCAGACTCGCTGGTCCTGCCACGGGAAAATCCTGATTAGCGCCCTGATGACTCGACAGAGAGCGATTGGGAGAGTGGGACGCGGAGGAGAGAGGTGGCGCTGGAACCCAAGAGTGACAGGGAAGATGTATCTCTGCACGTGTCTGCTGGAGTCTGAATTATTGACAACATGGTACATTCCACAGTGGGCCTGGCTTGACAGTGGCTGATATGAGGGTCTGCATGTTTGTCCCAGGAGAAGTGTGTGTGTGTGAGTGTGTGTGGGTAATGAGATAAGGCCAATGGTCATGTCTGTTGTGTGTCAGCACCACCTGAGTTCCTGGGGACTAAAAATGGTGCGTCGGTCAGACACAACATCCCCTGCTGTGCTGGTCACCAACTTATCAATCCGTCTGAAGGGTGGGTGGGTGGGTGGGGGGGGCAGTAGTAGTTACAGGGTAAACAAGGAAAGGAAAGACAGGGGAGGATGGAGACGGTAAAACCAATTCCCCTTGTTTTAGAAGTTGGTTGGTAAAAAGAGTAAGAGGGGCATCGAATGAGGGAGCCAAGGAGTGAAAGTATCTGGAAACCGGGAAATATACAGTGGAAGTACGTAGGCGGTGTGATGCAGAGACTAAAAAGAGAAGTGGGGGAGAAGGAGGAGCAAAAGTAGTGAGCAGGGAGAGAAGGGAGAGTGACAAAATCGCCTTCGACAAGATGAAGCAGAGGGTGGAGATAACTGGACTCAGGCGCCCGATGAGATATACTCATGTAAAAGAAGTAAGTGTATAGCAAAGCCATTCCACTCTCTTTGTCCGTCTGTAACCCCCTCCCCCCTCCTCCCTCCCCCCTTCAGTTGCCATTCAGTGCAACCACGCTCAAGTCTTCCACAAAAGTCTAATGAGAAAAAGCTGGCAGGACAATCCTGGACTTGGTCCTATGTAAACTTACAGCCATCTCACGGAACAGCCCAGTGGAAACGTGCTGAGCAAGAAGAAGAAAAAAAAAAATACACTGCAAACGAGAAAAAAAAATAAAATCAGACAGATTTCGAAAGGTCAATTTCTCATTCCTTTGCTTCTACCCTACTTTGAGTGTAATGACTGTGAGGTCTGGCGCACAACAGTATTTGTACTTCTTTTCTGTTCAATGGTAATTTGGACTCTACCTCCGTGTGATGATATTTTAGTTTCAGTACATTCAGACTTACGTCTGAGTGTTCATTAACAAAGTCAGCTGGGTAAGTCAAGTGGATCTATTCAACCGGTGAACTACCAACCTAAAAATTCAACAAACCCATGAGGCACCTAATAAATTGTGAAGCTACAAAGCTTGTCAACGCACCCACACAACCAGTTAGTCAGCCACATAACCAGCCCTCACATCAATCATCAAAACTGGAGAGAAAGTCCCTTTCATTCAGAGCAGAACAGAGTGACAGCATTGTTTTGTTATTTTAACACATCTTCATCGTGACAAGTCATGTTCTGAAACAGCAGCAATTAACTGCAGGGGTTTTATCTACACTAATTGCTCTCGCTGTACAAATAATTGATTGAAAATCACAGACAAATCTCCTGTCTGGAGACAAACAAGCACACATCTGCACACACACACACACACACACACACACACACACAAAGCAGGATAGGAAAGATGTCTGTCGACAAGGTCTTTCCTGCTTTGGAGAGCTGGCCTGGCTTTCACTGGATTTCTTAACTGTGTCATCAGAGTCACAGGGTGAAAGAGCACAAGATATGTCCAACATAAAATACGAAATGAGGCAACAATATACAGTATTTTCATAAAAAACGGGGGGGGGGGGGGGGGGGGGGGGGGAAAAAGGGGGCAGAAAATAGAAACATGCCTTCATCATACATAGAGACAGGGGGCATCAATCATCAAACCCATCACCTCATTTAGACTGGAACCAGGAAACACAAATCCACACACACACACACAGACTACAAGAGTGGGCCCTGTTGCTGTCTAGTAGAGACAGTGGCATTTGTGGTTTGCCCGCTCACCACTGTGGTCAGAATATTACCACGTATGTATCAAACACACACAAACACACATACAGAGGGTATGGGCCTCAAGGCCCCACACAGTGAAGAAACCAGGTTCCTCCGAGAAACAATGAGCCTGTTCACATGGCAGTATCTGATTACTGGGAGTAATCAGATAACTGTACTAATCAGATATCTGGGTTTACACGCACCTCGACGCGTACGTACGTAATGACGCAAGACTCGGTCTTTATTTTCAAAACGTCCGGCCGCGCCTTGTTGAGCATAACTGCGCTGTGGTGAATTAACGAACGCGGTTTCATTATTTCATACGCTTGAACGAACTCCCCTCTCATCCCATCGGGGTCAGGCTTGGGTTTCCGTTCGCTTTTTGTCTGAGTCCCATTCCACAGCTGCCGCCGAGCGCGGAGCGATCTTCGCGGCGTTGTGACCGGAGAGCTCCGGTCCTCGCGCCGGTCCTGATGGACGGGCTCTCGGTGAACGACCGAGACACTGCGATGCCCACGCCAACTCTTCAGGAGTGGCTCTTTGTTGCCCGTCTGTCTCCGCTGCTGCGCGCCATGTTTATCGTATTCAGTCCGTCTTCCGCTCAACTGACTCCACGAACGCGCGGATGTGAAAACGCGGTTGGGATCTGATCGCCCAGTATACGCGCATGGAGCAATCCAAGTACCGGGGGTTGAAATCCGGCCGTGTTCCTCAGATTTGTCATACTCCAATAACTGCAGCGATCTGATTAAGGAAAATCGGAGTACGCTGTTTACACGAGCGCTCGAATCATCAGATAACTCAAACAATCAGATAATGACCAGAGTTTTGAATGTCATGTCAACGGGCCCAGTGTTAATTGTTGGTAATCGGATAATCCGCAATAGCGTCACTGGAGGACAGGGGCCAAGTGCATCCTCAGTGTAAAGACCCACTGTAAATACAAAGTACTCACTCTCTCTGTTCTCAGATCAGTCTCTTAAGGTTTATCGCTAGACGTAAACAGGGAGGCGCCTTGAGGACACACCTGGGGACTGTCTATTGCTGTGTCATCTTTAGCCATTTGTTAGCGTCTGAAATGGGATGCCGTGAGCGTTGGTTACCTTATTATAATGTCAAACCTGCGTAGGGTATTTTCAGTACAGTGGGAGGAGCAATGTCTTATTCACTGCTGTTCTACAACGTTCACTTCATCTCAAATCTTGTTTTTATGACTTTCTTATTCCGGTATCATTTCACAGGGCATTTTCCCTCCAATTAACGCTCTGCAGCTGTCAGTGACACTGACATCAACACACATTCTGTGAATGTATACATCAATTATCTGTGACATAGAGCACATTCCCTGGGTGATTGTTGGTATAATTGGTGGAGCTGAATGGCAGAGATGGCTGTGGCAATGCGTCGTTAAAGCTTGTGGATGTGATCTTCTCTCGGGAATCTGTGTGCAGCCTGAATACATGTTTTTAACAGAGTGCCATAGATTGCTTTTTTTAGTAATAAACAACATCCCCTATCCATTACCCATCCCTTATTACCTCCAGGAGGCTGGGGTAAGGATTAGGTCATAAACCTCCATGTTTGTGGACGGGCCATGGGCCAAGTCAAAAAAAACTATACACAAATGAACTTTTCTAAAAGATAGTTTCTGCTTTTTTAGATGTGTATTACATTGGAATTCGAGTGTTTTTCAGTTTTTTTTTTAAGTTAACAACTTATTTGGTAACAAAAAATGTGGGCATATATATAATGGTCCCCTGGTGGGTGTGGTTTTGCCTCCCAAATCACAAGAATGCATCGTTATCTTAGATTCATTGGTGTTATTTCTGGATCGCAGGAGGGAGTGATTCCTCCACCTTCATGTAAAGTGTATTTAATGCAGCCACAAGGCGAAACTCTGGCTTTCACTCTTTGCTGTGTGCCTTGATGTTTTTCAAGGGAGGGCAGTGACAAAAAGAGACACTGCAGTGTTCCATACGTACTTCAAGAAACCACAGGGCATAGAGCGCACCTCAGCTAAGCCTTTGATTTCTCCACAGCTTGTGATGTTCCCTTATAGGAGCAAACGGAGACAGTTTACCAAAACGATGCTGTACAAACAGTTGTTTCTGTTCAACGCAGACATGATTTGGCCGAGGACAAATAACCCCCCCCCCCCCCCCCCCCCCCCCCCCCCCCCCCCCCCCCCCCCCCCCCCCCCCCCACAACAACCCCACCCCCCGCTGTCTCTACTGTGAAAAACATAGTGCGCTCTGGGTAGAAAACGACCAAACATATGAGAGAGCTTTAACAAGGTGTGTATGCTGAAATGATAGCGCAGCAGCAATCAGCGACTGAGAATAGAACAACGATTAGCAGGCAGCGGAGGGGTAACAAACAAAGACAACCCTCCTTTGTGCTCGGTCTGTTTTCAGTTGAACAGCTTAAACAACACTCCTCATTAAGAACAGGCCTCATACTGAGTCGTCGACTCACACCTTACTGCAGTCGGAGCTCTGCCTCGGCCTCCTTCCCTTTCGCTAACCCGCTCCCGCTCCCCTGCCGTCTCCCTCTGATTGCCAGCGCTGTTTCTCGTCAATAATTGGCATTTTCAGGGTAACACTGACCGAATCACTGGATTTTACACACACACGCACCGTGTTGGTGTGTCAGGGGTTCGTCTCCGCCGGCAGGCTGACCCATCGCTGTTGTCGGTGAATCAGCGTTTGGGCTGGGATCAACACGGTACCCCTAAGAGAAGCTTCGCTTTCTTCTGATGACCTCTTTGCCTGCACGCATGCGTGGAGAGTGTATAAAACAGATGTGTAGGGAGGACGGAGGCTCGCACAGTGGGGGCCGCCAGGAAATGGGCAACCAAACGTGGCTGCAACTGTTACGACAAATACCGCAACCGATACTTGGACGAGGGATACGAGAAACGCTCGCTCGCTTCCCGAGGCAGAGGCCAAGAGCGAAGGTTTGGTGACTAACGGCGATAAATCCAGAGCACAACTGAATTCTGAATCTAACAAAGATTTGGAAGCATGAAAGAGTCGCGCAGCCCACGCACAAACGCCTACATGAACACTAGCTACAAGACATGCTGACCAACACTGCAATGTTCTCGTTAACAAGTTCTGCGGATTTGGCAGGAACCTCGGTTTTCAATTCTACCATTGAATTTTTAAGTAAACGAGTGCGACGGATAGTTCTAGTTCTACGTCGGTGCCCACGTCCTACTCTGCCTAATGAAAGCTACGATACGATAAAAACTCGTGCGAACGCTTCCCCACGTGATACTTAACTTTGTGAGCGTGTCCATCATTAGCTCAGATGCCATTTTTAATCCCAAGAGTAAGCACCATGGTTTTCTGCCAAGTTTTTTATTTTTTTTTTGTGTTGCAGAGACCAGTAATGACAACAGCGAATGAGAATTGCCAAAATGATTAACACAAGGTCGCATTGCACTCTACTCTGGCAACAGGAAGTGTCCTTGGTGTTTCGACTTCTTCTGCACCGTACCTCTAACTGAACGATGCTCTCTGCCGTGCACATTTTATAGCAGGGGAAGTTCAGCTCTGACATAATCAATCCATATGACCGACAAAACTGCTGAAGCAATTTGTTAAAAACGTCAGTTTCAGAAAATATCCGTTTTTTTCATTGGTGCTGATTCACCAGAATCAAAGTTGCTACAATCAAGAGTTTTCTGTCAATCAATCAACTGTGGACACCGGAAGAGACAGGAGAGTTCAAATCAGACAAATGATCAATAATGTTCTGAGCTTGCCGGATGTGTAAACACAACAAGGGCGACGTCCGAAAGCAGCAATACGAAGTGGAGCAGTCTCCCAGTTAGTCAAAAGTACATTTAAGATCAACTGTGCAGGACCAACCTCCAGAGGACTCACTGGAGTTGTGTTTGACATCAAAGTCTGGCTTTGAGAAACCCAAGATGAGTGAAGTTACATTCAACAGTTAAATTTTAATACAATTATGTGAGTAGCTCTGAATAAACCAAAGGTGCACAGCGCTTGTGGCCACGCAATTCACATGTAAAGCACTGGCAAGTCACATCACATGCTCAGCCAGACACATGAATCATGAAGTTAAAATTCACACTCACACACACACACACACGCACACACACACACACGCACACACACACACACGCGCACGCGCACGCACACACGCACGCGCGCACACACACAGTAAAGTAAATGAATACTTCATCAAACGCGGTCCTTCGGTGCATATAGTTCGTGTTAGCCTTCCAGCCAGTTAAAGAGAACACACAGACTCCCTTCCTGTGGAGGAGACAGAGAATGCACTCACGTGCACATTTCATGTGCACGCTCAGACACCTTTGACAGAAGTTCTGATAGAATTCGAGACTACGTCGGAAAATGTCTGAAGTCCTCGGAGAAAGTGGGAGCCGGGTTTGGAGGGCTGGTTGGGGAGGGGGGAGCAGAGAGGGAGAAAATATGAAAGCAAAGTTGTTGGCGGGTAGAGGCCTACTTTTTCACCTCTTATAAAATGCTCTCTGAAATCCCACTCCGCTCTCCAACTGAGGCTTGCTTTTCATTTTAAACCCCCCCCCCACCTCCCCCTCTTATTATTATTATTTTTTTTTACATTTTCTTCTCTTCTAATGGTTTGGGAGGCCGTTTGCGATGGCATACACACCCCCTCTCTCTCTGCAGCCAACGTGAGGCTTTTTACTCCAGGAAAAAAAAATGGAAGGGTCTGGGGGGGAAAGAGAAGGTGGTGGCGAAGGAGGTGGAGGAGGAGGAGGAGGAGGAGGAGGAGGAGGAGGAGGAGGAGGAGGAGATGGGAAATAATGGATGGGGGGGGGGGCAGGAGACATTTTCTGTTGATTAAGTCAGCGTTCGCCTCTGCCTCCATTATTTGACAGACGCGTCGCGGCAACGAGCAACAAATGCGAAAGGGCCGCTTTGCTGAAACACTCCGCAAAAGAGCAAATCAGAAGCTGAAAAAAAAACACACAAAAAAAACAGTAGCATATTTCCACACAATCCCTACTCTCCCTCGAGCGCAAGTGCTTTTGTCGGCTTTCCAACGAGGCTATTTCAACATGATGACAAACACCTAACCTAGCCAGGTGTCCTCCCTTACTCTTCTGGGCCATGTAATCCTCTGTTAAATCAGTGTGAGGCAAAAGGATAGAGAGCACTGGACAAGTTCCCAAACTCCCCTCCTCCTCTCACTCCTCTTCCCCCCTCCTCCGTCTTGGCACAACTTCCAGCTCCCCGCCAGAGAGGAGACACCTACGGGAGTCCTGGGGAAGTGTGTGCATGTGTGTGAGTGTGTGTGTGTGTGTGTGTGTGTGCTGCTTACACAATCTCCCTCACACATACGCGAAAAGCTCGCACACGCTCTCACAATCATGCACACGAATCGTTAGCAAAACCAGCGGAGGGAATTTCACACAGGCAATGCGCTGGGCAAAACATCACTCGGACCATACACCCCAGGGGTCTTCAATTAGACCCTAAATACCTCAGCATGCATCCAGGGGTCCTAATTACTTCAGACTGTTGAAAATGGCCGCGGGCCGCCCGAGGCTGAGGGCTTACCGAGGATATGCCTGTTCGGAACAGATTCTGGCCCCGAGATCAGTTGGGTTTTCCCAATTTGTTGGTCCACGGCAGCAACAGACAGAGGGAGCAGCCTCGGTGCATCACCGGCTGCCGCTGGCGTGCCGTAGGTGTATTTATAGCGGGAGAAAGAAGAGGCTACTGCAGGATTAATCCTCCAAGCAGCGAGCGAGAGGGAGTGGGAGACACAGTGCGGTGAGGCAGCAGAGGCAGAGGAGGGCCGTGAATTGACAGAGGAAGAGTTCAGAATGTTACTAAAGATACATCTGGTTTCTTGGATACAAAGTCTGCACGTGGGAATTCATGCAACACGGGGACTGATCGATCCACGTGACGTCACAAAGCTTTACAGATGCGCTGACCTTTTCCTAAATCTCTGCAGATACACATTACAGGGCAAATAAGAAGCAGTCGCAGAACGTCGAAATACAGCGCTCGCAGGTTGCGCAGCGACAAATGCACACGCCAGCACCCGCACCGACGCAAACACAAAGGAACATATAAACACCTTCGTAAATTACCCAGTGGTGTTTCCAATGCTTTCAAAATCCACCTTAGACTTGGAGCAGCAGTGGTCAAACTTTGTCACTCGTGCTAGGTCCGTTTCCCAACACAGATCTGACTCGACGTAACAGAATTAGCCGTCGCTTGGGGAACAAAACAAAAAAAAAAAGTAGCTTCCATCTTGCCAGAAATCAAAAATCGATGCGATCCTATACGTAAAAAAAAAAAAATGTCAGCAGCAGCTGGAATATGTTCGAACCCAGAATACGGCGCACCCAAAAACTACCGTTGCGACGAACCGTAGGAATCTGATCGCGAGGGCTGTGATGTCATTTGCATCACGTGTGCAGGTGACGCAGTGCGCTCCATCTGCAGGTCAGCACTTATTACGCAGGCTAGGACACTGTGCAGGTGGCGAATGTGCAAGTAACTAGGTCACGGTTTAGGACTGAAGTTAAGTGAAACCACATTGAATGAAACAATTAGGAAAAATGTTCGGCTAAATGCTGTAATAATACGATGAAAAAGTACAGAGATCCAGACAAAGAGTTTGCTGGAGAGATGTTGTTCTCCGCCAAACGACTCCACCGTCCCTAAGTTGCATAAAAAGGACAGGAATGCGCAACTATGTTGATAATCGACCAATTATTTCAGCCATTTCCTCAGCAAATGAACCAAAGGTTTCCTGGTTTCAGTCTGTTAGCAGTGATTTCCATTGCTATTCTTCATCTCATATCATCAGAACTCGATCCTTTTTGGCCATTAGTCAGAGCAACTCGGGTATTTGTTGCTTCCACCAACTCGTACTTATGTCCTATTGACCAATGTCGAAATCTAATGATCAAGAAATGATGTGACAGCTGCCAAGACCCAAAGACTAGTTCGCCTTCGTGGCTATTGATCTCCCGTCTCGGGGAGCGCAACGGAGGAAATAGAATTGTATTTCCTGACAAGACGCCAACAATTAAACTCTTTGGATTCATTCATCAACTTCAGCAACTTGTAACCAGACTAATGAGCGTGTGCAAATGGATTGAATTTCACCATCTATCTTAATGTCAGAGACTTTAGAGCAACTCGTGTACCATACTTTGATTCTATTGGTCCCAGTCATTCTTTGCAAACAGAGAAATGATGGGAAGTTAAGATAAATGATTGATAGTCAAAGTAGCTTGGTCAAGTGTTAAACTACAGGAACGAGCAGCCATAATGCAGGAATCTGTGTGTGTGTGTGTGTGTGTGTGTGTGTGTGTGTGTAAAATCTTTGAGACCCCTGCCAGTTTCAATGATTGCGTTTGCCCAGGAGACGTACGCACCCCTGCTGCTAAAAAAAGAAGTCTATTTGTAAGACCTTTGAAAATGTGACATTTACAGACATGTAAATCAGCGGTGATCAGTGGGGGACAGGGATTGAAGAAAGAATTAAGAAGGGGTAGAGAGACGGCGCGGGGTACAACAGAGGAAAATGGATGGGTGGGGGTGGAGGGAGGGGAGAAGGCGGGGGGGGGGGGGGGGGGGGGGGGGGGGGGGGGGGGGGGGGGAGCAGCAAGTGAAGAGGGGTGCGACATGACACAATCACGGGGAGGGAGGAAGGGAGGGAGTGGGATCAGGGAGCGGAAGAGACATCAGATATTCGACAGACTTCGTGTCTCAATTAAAACAGTGACAAATGGAGGAGTGTGTGTGGGGGGGTGGGGGGGGAGGGCGGGGGGGGGCGCCGTTAAACAAAAGCTGAGGGTGGACGAGATGGATGGGGTAAGGGAGGGAGGAAAGATGAGGCGTGGGAGGGCGGCAGACGGAGGAAGCAACGGATGGAACGTGAGCGACATTAACACACGCACACAAACACACTCACGGCATGGGAGGAAAAAACAAAGGCCGTCTGAAACCTCCGGAGCGCGTTCCTCCCCACGGCCCTCGCACATCCAGCCACAGACAGCACACACACACACACACACACACGCACACACACACAAGGGAGAGCGACACCAACTGATAGAGACCCGAGTGGCCTCTGTTTGCTCCCTCTCCAGAGAAGTGAGTCAGTGCAGGGCCCTACACTTATGAATCAATAATATACAATAACACGCTTCAGTGGCAGGAATGATTCAATACCAACTCTGCGCCTCGAATAGACTCCGCCTCTCCCTTGATAATGCCCCCCATGCACCCACCCACGGGCCATGTGAATAGCCACACCAGGTGTGCTCCAATAAACTAATCATCCAATGCGCGCCCCCTTTTACTGTCGGGCCGGGCTCACGTGGGGTGGATTGATTTTCATCGCTGGCAAAAAGGCGTTACAAATAATCAATCTGTGGGGAAACGTGGGTCTCGGAGGAACCGGAGCGTAGCATGGGGACTGTGAACCTGGAGAGCCCCCCCCCCCACCCCACACACACACACACAGGATAGTATATATTGAATACAGTTACAATGGGTATACACACCTCCAATCTGATTGCGTTGTTCATATTGGACCATAAAACTCCACACAGGTTTTATTGCACAAAGGTGTCTACACACACAGGACACACACAGTGCACTGTGTTGTGTTGTGTTGTGTTGTGTGCTGTGCTGTGTTGTGTTGTGTGCTGTGCTGTGTTGTGTGCTGTGCTGTGTTGTGTTGTGTGCTGTGTTGTGTTGTGTGCTGTGCTGTGTTGTGTGCTGTGTTGTGTTGTGTACTGTGCTGTGTTGTGTGCTGTGCTGTGCTGTGTTGTGTTGTGTGCTGTGTTGTGTTGTGTGCTGTGCTGTGTGCGTTCTCCTCGTATTGTAAAGCACTTTGAGCTGCAATGTTTGTATGAAATATGCTACACAAATAAAGTGTGCTATTATTACTGTTGTTATATCTTTTTAAATTATTATTATTAATATTACTATTATTATTATTATTATTATTATTATGTGAACTAATACATTAGCTGAAATTGAACGCACATGCACACACACACACACACCTCATTTCTAATATGTATTCAAGTCAGGGGCATAATGTCTGTCCTTCACTGGATATGCATGCGTGGCTAATAGGACGATGGTATCTACACACACACACACACACACACACACACACACACACACACACAACCTCGCACTTCTATCGTAATATATTCTCTTGTCTCACACCAAATCGCATCTTGCGCCAAGTCTGAACTATTCAACATAGATATGGATCAAAGAAGTCCTAACAGAGAGGCCTAAACAGGTACACACACACACACACACACACACACACACACACATACCCACACGCCAAGTCTTTGATAAAGCCATACAGCAAAAAAGGCACACAACACACACACACACACACACACACACACACCCACCAAGCCAC